>CM024268.1:25799104-25889389 GCA_013621005.1 Aeschynomene evenia
TTCTCCACCATGATCAGATCGGATGGTTAGAATCTGAGTGTCTTTTTCATTTGAAACTCTTTTCACAAAGGTTTGAATTTCTCAAACGTTTCATCCTTAGAAGCTAGGAAGAATACCCATGTGAATCTGGAGTAATCATCCACTATGACAAGACCATAGCATTTTCTAGAAAGAGAAGTCGTTCTAATAGGACCAAAAAGATTCATGTGAAGTAGCTCAAGTGGTTTATGAGTATAAACTACTTTCTGCTTGGAAAAGAAGCCTTGGTCTGTTTTCCCTTTTCATAGAAGTCACAAGTGACATTCTTCTCATATTTGTGCTTGGGAAGGACCTTTACAAGGTCCTTCTGAGACAATTCAGAAAGGAACTTCATATGTGCATGACCAAGTTTCTTATGCCAAAGCCACTTGTCGTCTTGGACAGAGACAAGACACTTCACATTTTGATCTTTTAGATCCTCTAGATGGATAACATAGATGTTACCAACTCGATTTCCTTCTAGAATGATCTTGCCATTTGTGATATCAATCACATGGCAGTATTTGGCAAGAAACTCAACCTTTAAGCCTTTGTCACAGAATTGACTTATGCTTAAGAGGTTATGAGTTAGGCCATCAATTAACAGTACATCAGAGATTTGGTGAATCATCCTTACCTACATCTCCGATTGCGATGACTTTACCCTTAGCATCAATTAACAGTACATCAGAGATTTGGTGAGAATCATCCTCCTTTTAGGCTTGAGCCTTCTAAACCAGTGCTTGCTTCCGGTCATGTGCCTCGAGCAGCCACTGTCTAGGTACCATTGCTTATCCTGCTGATGGAGCAGTGCTTGTTGATGCTCTTGTAAACACAAAGTTTACAGCTTTAGGTACCCATGCTTTGTTGGGTCATTTCTTGTTATCTTTCTTAGCCTTCTGTGTGTTGTGTTTCTTAGAAGGGGACTTAGGTTTCTGTTTTTCAAAAACCTTTTCTTTTCCTTTTTCAGAAACTTTAGCCTTTTAAGAAGCTTTTAAGTTCTAAGAAGGATTGTCCTTCTTAGAAGGCTTGCCCTTCTGAGAAGGGCTTCTTTTCTTTCCCTTCTGAGCAAGAGAAGTATTCTCCTTTCTCATTTTGGGACAATTTTCAGAACCATGTCCCTTATGAAAACACATTATGCAAATGCATGGTATCTTGTTTAGAGATGGATCAATGTCATGAGGATCGAATATCTCTTCATAACCAAGGCAGGTCTTGTCCTTGTATGGTCGTTGACCTCCAAGAAACAAGCTCGGCATTTTTTCCTCCATTGACCATCTTAACCAAGTCTGAGGTAAGAAGTTCATTTGTCTTTTGTAAAACTATTAAGGCTAGTTCAGCTTTCTCTAGAGTTATAGAAGACATGTCTTCTAGAGCTTGATAGAGTTTTGTCCATCGAGATATCTTTCTTTGAAATCATCTCTTTCAAGTTATAGCTTCTTACATTCTTGAATTAACTTAACGTTTTCAGCTTCGAGGTTTTTAAAAGACTTTTCCGGAGCACGAAAATGTTGAGCTAGTTCATTTGAGTCACTCAGAAGCTCATCATAGAGTTTTGAGAGTTCCTCAAATGAGTGGAGTTTGAGAGAGTTTGGTACCTCTTCTGATTCGGATTCTATTTCCAGAATGAAGTCCTCATTAGCCATGAAGCATACATTAGCTTCATCTTCTTCTTGTGAGTCAGAGGCTTCTTCTTCCGAATCACTCCAGCTAGGGTTATGAACTTATAATCTGATGATCGAGTTGATTCCATGATTATAAGTTCATTCCATACCGGCCAAACCGGAATAGGGTTATATACATTCTCATTATGAGAAAGGGGTCATTCGAGCGTATCTAAATAGATACTATGTTTCCATATAGATCCCTGCGTCGTTCCATTTAGTGATGCAAGCTTAAGTTTTGAATTAGCTTAGCCTTAGGTGTAAGGCTTGCTTATGTTATAATCACTTTTTGCTTGTAGATTAAGTTAATTGATGCAGCCTTTGAGCTTTGGCTCTAGGTGGCTAAGTTATGTTATTTTAATCAAGTTAGGTGCAAGTGTGTGTGCTCTATGTTATGCGAAAATGCTATGTAAAAGATAAAGGTAGAGAGAGTGCACACAGTAAGTTTTTATACTGGTTCGGCGATGTGCCTACTCCAGTCCTCAAGCTTCACTTGAGAGTTTACTAATCACCACCTCCAAACACTTGAAGGATTTCTGCCTCAGCACACCACTGGGGACTTCCTGCACTTCACACCTGAAGTGACTAACTGCACCTCAGCCTAGAGATGACTTCCTTGCCTTCAACGCTGAAGGTCTTTCTACCCTGCCTTGAACCTTCAAGGACTTCTGCCTTCAAAACTAGAAGGACTTGTACAAACTGTAAATTGAAGAGATTCTTGTGATTCTAAGAATCAAATAAGAACTTAGATGCAACTAAGTTTTGCTCTTATTTGATCTTCAAAGCTTAACTTGCAAATGCAAGGATATTCAAATTGTTCTTAGCTAAAACCTTACAAATTACCCTTTTTGATCTAAATATGTATGAATTCGAGTACAAAGAGTTGTTAGGATTTTTGACAGAGTTTCGACTTTTTTCTTCTTGATTCTCTTTATGTTCTTGTCAAATGATGGGGTATTTATAGGCATCAAAGTCCACTTCCAAATAAGGAAACTTTGAACTTGTCTTTAATGTTTGAGCTCATGCTTCCATGCGCCTATGCTTACTTGAGCTTAATCTTGCTTGAGCTCCCTTGATGTGCTTAGCTTGTTCTACTATCACCAAGCCTAGGTGATTAGCTTTGGTAGCTAGGTAGCTTTGCTAACAATCTCCCCCTTTTTGATGATAACAATCTTAAGTAGAATAAGAGTTTTGTTTGATCTTATTATGAAAAATTATTCTTAAGTCTTGGGGACTTAGGAATTATTTCTCATAGTAGCATAATCATAATATTGAGAGATAAGCAAATAGTAGAATTTAACTTTTGTAATTTAACTTATGCAATAGCAAAATACAAAGAAATGCTTAAGGTTATGCATAAAGAGAAATAATTAAGATAAAATAAGCTACTTGCTCCCCCTAGGTGTATGCACCTATACTACTAAGATCATACTAGAAGCTACTTGCTCCCCCTTTGTTTTCATCAAAAATCAACCCAAATAGGGGTGGTCTTCACATGTAGCGCCTATTGTCTTGAAGTGCTAGGAAGAGTAGGTCCGAATTTCACTAAGAGTGTTGGTGTTAGGTCTTGCATTAGATGAACTTGATTTGTGCCGGTAGTAACCCAGATCTTGAACTTCCAAGTTGTGAAATGAAGCAACCAAGTCTTGATGAGGTTGTGGAGGTGGTGGTGATGGCCAAATTTCCTTTGAGGTGGTGGTTCTTCATGAGTAGCATGCTCCCCCTCAACTTCATTCTCCTCCATGTTGTTAGTATCTTCAAGGTTCTCACCTTGATCAATCTCCCCTTAGACATGTGCAACCTTCTTTATCGATAAAAAAGTTTCAACCTTTGTGAACTTTTACCATTGGTTCACAAAAAAATTTCAACCTTTGTGAATCTTTACCATGAATTCACCAAAAAGTTTCAACCTTTGTCTTCATGCACTTCCTTCAAGATCACTCCTTTGTCTTTGCCTCTAGTTATGCCTTTTGAACCCGTAGTTATGACACAAGGATTTGGTTTGAAGCTTACAAGAAAAAAGGCTAGGGCAAGAAAAGGCCATGGTTTGATGGTGGTTGAAGGGTTAAAGGTCGAGTTTGAGAGGTTAAGATGAAGGTTATGTGTATAGGTGATGAGTGGTGAAGTTTGAGAGGGTTAGGAGGTGAGTTGTGAGAGTTTAGTGATGTTTTATGGTAGGGGTGAGGGTATGCACGAGATTGATGTGATGAGGAAGGTTTAGATGAGTGGTATGAGGCTTAGGTAAGGAGGTTGAGGGTAGAGGTTGTGAGGGGTGTGAGGGTTAGAAAGAGGGAGGCCGTAAGAGGTGAGGTGAGGTGTAAAGGTTAGAGTTTTGTGAGGGTGAGAGCTATAGGAAGGTAGAGGTGAAGACTTTATGTGTAAATGTGAAGGCTTTAGGTGTAAAGGTTAGAGCTTTATGAAGGTGAAGGCTAAAGAGAGGTAAAGGTGATGACTTTGTGTGTAAAGGTGAAGGCTTTAGGTGTAAAGGTGAAGGCTTTAGGTGTAAAGGTTGGAGTTTTATGAAGGTGAAGGTGAGAAAACGGTAAAGGTGAAAGCTTTATGTATAAAGGCTAGAGCTTTGAGTGTAAAAGTGTGAGCTTTATGAAGGTTGGAGGTGATAGAGATGAGGTGAGGTGATGAGAGGTTAAGTGAAAAATAATAGTGGAGGCTAGGTGAAAAGAAAAAAGAGTGGAGGCTAGGTGGTGAGGAGGCTACGCGAAAATTAGAAGCATAGGCTAGGTGAAAAATATGAGAGAAGGCTAGGTAGAGAATATGAATGGAGGCTAGGTGAAAAATATGAGAAGAGGCTAGGTGGAAAATATGAGAAGAGGCTAGGTGGAAAATATGAGTGGAGGCTAGGTGAGAATATGAGAAGAGGCTAGGTGAAAAGAATATGAGAAGAGGCTAGGTGGAAAATATGAGTGGAGGCTAAGTGAAAAAAATATGAGAAGAAGCTAGGTGGAAAATATGAGAAGAGGCTAGGTGGAAAATATGAGAAGAAGCTAGGTGGAAAATATGAGTGGAGGCTAGGTGAAAGGTATGAGCATAGGCTATGTGAAAATATGAGTGGAGGCTAGAAAAATGAGTGGAGGCTAGCTAGAGAGAGAGAGGGGGTGAAAATTGATGTGAGGGTGAGAAGAAAAAAAAAGAATTTTAAGAGATTTGAGAAAATAAGGATTGGTGTGTGATTGGTTGAACATTTAATGAAGGATAAATGCAATTAGAGTGTCACAACGAATGGGAAGGCTCCATGAGAGTGTCACAACCAATGGGAAGACTCCATGAGGATAACTTAGCATTAAATGAGATTTGCCAAGATGCTCTCATATCATATATTATTGCAAGACAATTAATAATTAAATGAATATTAATTTTTTAATCTTGCAAAATTAAATAACAAAAATAAAAATTATTTTTGTTAAATAATATATATGGGGTGCAAATTATTGAGTGAGGTCCACTAGAATTTTAAATTGATCAACTAATAAGCAATGGTTGACTCTCTAAAACTTCGTTGACTTTTTAATTGCAAAGAGGTCCTTCCTCCTTACTTTCTAGAAAGCCATGCGCTACTTTTCTCCCTCTTATGAGCTTAACCTTAAAATTTTTCATTTCCTTGCTTCTCCTAGCTCATGTACTCAACCTAGTAATCTAGTGCACCTAATACTACCATTTGGGGAGGTATAGCTAACTTCATGAAAATTTTAGATTTTTCATAACCTTAAAATTTTTCAAAGAGGTTTTAAGCTAAGCATATCCTTCAACATATTGAAGTGATCTTCAGTTAAAGGCTTTGTAAATATGTTAGACACTTGATCTTCCGTATTTACAAATTTTAACTCAATATCACCTTTTTGCACATGGTCTCTTATGAAATGGTGTTTTATATCTATGTGCTTAGACCTGGAATGTTGAATGGGGTTCGTAGCTAGAGCTATTGCACTAGTATTATCACAAACGATTGGAATTTTTTCATACCTTAGGTGGTAAGCCAAGAGTTGGTTGCTTACCACAACTCTAGAAGTAACAACTAGCTCTTTGATGTAATTTCGCGGATTTGTATTCTCTATGCGGCATACCTCATTGTTTCAGTCATATCTTGAGTTGTAGATATCGGAATTAGGTGATCTTTGGCTTGTTGGAAAGCTAAGATCGAGAGCTACAACTTCTCTTTATCTCACGAGCTTAGTTGAGGTCATTTGGACGTCCATATACTGGCTCCAATTCTGTGAACATTTCTTTTAGATTTGATGAATTTGGGTTCTTGAGCTTACAATGGTTTGATGAGTCCTTCTATGTGGCTAGCATCTCATTGCACACATATGACCTTTGTGTGGCTTGCCTAGATCAGCCACTAGCGATCTACCACTCCTCATTGAGGTGGTGGTGTTGAGCTCAATGATGTACCTACAGTCACAGAAAAATGTGTTTTTGGTACCCATGCCTTCTTGGGTCCTTTTGTGTTAGCCTTTCTAGCCTTTGGCTTAGGCTGCTGAGGGTTCCAAGTTCTCTTGGAGGTACCTTTCCTAGTGCCACTCTTGGCTTTGGATGTGGTTCCTCTTTTGAGCATTGGACATCTATCTCTCTGCTATGCCCATGTTTAAAACAAAAAAGACAGGTAGGTATAGGCTCTCTATCTGTTGGTGGTATCAAAGTGTCTTCATGAAACACTGGTGTGTACCCAAGGCCTGTGTGATCTAAGTATGGCTTTTGCCCACTAGCATCATGTCCAGCATCTTTGTTCCATTCACCATTTTTTCTAAGTCTTTGATGAGAAGTACGTTTGTCTTCTGTGCTTGATACATGGCAGTCTCAGCCTTCTCCACAAACACAGAAGCATCTGTTTCAAGTTGTTTGCATAACTCACCAAGACCGATATTATCTTTTATCATCTCTTGGAGTTCTTGTTCAAGCTTCTCATTTTTAGACTTTAACAGCTCATTTTCTGACTCACAGTTTTTTAAAGCCTTTTTAGTGGTCAAAAAATGAGTTATGAGCTGCTTTGAATCCATCAACAACTCATCGTAAAGATTAGAGAGCTCATGGTAAGAAGGAGAGGGAATATCGAAATTTACCTCAGTATCTTCATCACTAGAGTCAGAGTCAGAGTTAGTGTGAGCATCTTCCATGAAGCAGAGGTTAGCTTCCTCCTCTGTTTCATCCTCTGAGTCTGAGTCTTCAGCCTCTGACTCACTCCACGTTGCAGCCAAGGCCTTTTTCTTTTTGAAGAACTTCTTCTTGGTCTGCTTGTTCTTGGGACAATCATTCTTGAAGTGCCCCTTTTCACCACACTGAAAGCAAGTGGTGTTTTCTAGCTTGGTCTTTCCCTTCTTCTCCTTTCTGGCTAGAGCCTCTTTTCCCTTTTTGGAGCGATTTTTCCATGCTCTTGTCATCTTCCTGACAAGCATGGACATCTCTTCTTCATCCAAGTCCTCTTCTGACTCTTCTTCTGTTTCAGATTCTTCAATTACCTTAAGAGCCTTGTTTTTGTTGTGTTTCCTGACAGAGGTGCTCTTGAGAGCCAAAGTCTTTTGGTGTCTAGAGGAGCTTGACTCTTCTTCTGCAGCTAACTCTATCTCATGAGTCTTTAGAGACCCAAGGAGTTCATCTAGACCGAGTTTCTTGAGATCCTTGGCCTCTTGAATAGCTGTCACTTTTGGGCTCCATTTTGGAGTCAGGCTTCTTAGGATTTTCATAGCCATTTCTGAGGTTGGATATGTTTTCCCAAGCACTTTAAGTTGATTTATTATATTGAGGAATCTGACTGCTAGGTCATCTATGCTTTCACCTTGTTCCATTTTGAAGGACTCATACTTATGTACAAGCATAGATATCTTTGTCTCCTTAACCTGACTGGTGCCTTCATGCAATACTTCAAGCTTGTCCCATATCTCCTTTGCTGAATCACAAGACACTATCTTGTTGTATTCTTCTTTGGTTAAAGCACATAGGAGTATGTACTTAGCTTTCTTGTTCATCTGGACCTGCTCTTTCTGTGCAGCTGTCCATGTGAGTTTAGGCCCTGATGGAACTAGATTGTCTCCATTTTCTACAATGTCCCACAAATCCAGGCTATTGAATTGGATGAATAGTGTCATCCTATCCCTCCAATATCCATAGTCACCACCCAGGAACATTGGTGGTCTGCTTGTTGAGGCGCCATCAGCAATGTATGCGTTGTTAGTTTCCATAGGTCCCTTGATCTTTTCCTTGACACTTGTTAGAGTGCTCAACCCCAAGGCCGAGCTCTGATGCCAATTGAAGGTGCTTGTGATGTGGGAAGGGGGGTTGAATCACGTCTGCTTAAAAACTTTGCTTCCTGAAACTTGCAATTCTGATCAAGCTATAAGCTTATCTAGTTATAGAGTGCAGCGGATTAGAGAATGATGCAAGCTTAAGTTTCGAATTAGCTTAGCCTTAGGTGTAAGGCTTGCTTATGTTATAATCACTTTTTTCTTGTAGATTAAGTTAATTGATGCAGCCTTTGAGCTTTGTAGGTGGCTAAGTTATGTTATTTTAATCAAGTTAGGTGCAAGTGTGTGTGCTCTATGTTATGCGAAAATGCTATGTAAAATATAAAGGTAGAGAGAGTGCACACAGTAAGTTTTTATACTGGTTCGGCAATGTGCCTACTCCAGTCCTCAAGCTTCACTTGAGAGTTTACTAATCACCACCTCCAAACACTTGAAGGATTTCTGCCTCAGCACACCACTGGGGACTTCCTGCACTTCACACCTGAAGTGACTAACTGCACCTCAGCCTAGAGATGACTTCCTTGCCTTCAACGCTGAAGGTCTTTCTACCCTGCCTTGAACCTTCAAGGACTTCTGCCTTCAAAACTAGAAGGACTTGTACAAACTGTAAATTGAAGAGATTCTTGTGATTCTAAGAATCAAATAAGAACTTAGATGCAACTAAGTTTTGCTCTTATTTGATCTTCAAAGCTTAACTTGAAAATGCAAGGATATTCAAATTGTTCTTAGCTGAAACCTTACAAATTACCCTTTTTGATCTAAATATGTATGAATTCGAGTACAAAGAGTTGTTAGGATTTTTGACAGAGTTTCGACTTTTTTCTTCTTGATTCTCTTTATGTTCTTGTCAAATGATGGGGTATTTATAGGCATCAAAGTCCACTTCCAAATAAGGAAACTTTGAACTTGTCTTTAATGTTTGAGCTCATGCTTCCATGCGCCTATGCTTACTTGAGCTTGCTTGAGCTTAATCTTGCTTGAGCTCCCTTGATGTGCTTAGCTTGTTCTACTATCACCAAGCCTAGGTGATTAGCTTTGGTAGCTAGGTAGCTTTGCTTACTGGCTTGAGCTTACTTGAGCTTGCTTGAGCTTCCTAGATGTGTTGAGCTTGGATTTTGCTCCACCTAGAGGTAGCTTGTGTTGCAAGAAGCTTCCCTTGGTATCTTGAGCTTATACTATGCTCCACCTATAGCTTGCTTGTGGTGCAAGAAGCTTCCCTTATGCTTTGAGCTTATGCTATGCTCCACCTATAACTTGCTTGTGGTGCAAGAAGCTTCCCTTGGTGTCTTGAGCTTATGCTATGCTCCACCTATAGCTTGCTTGTGGTGCAAGAAGCTTCCCTTGATGCTTTGAGCTTATGCTATGAGCGTCTAGCTTTAGCTTATGCTATGAGCCTCTAGCTTTAGCTTGTGCTATGCGCCTCTAGCTTGCTTGAGGCTATGCTATGCGCCTCTTGGGTGCTCTTTTGCTTCAAGTGTTTTCTTAATATTTTTAATACCTCATAGGTTAACCTCCTGAAACACTTGATGAAACCATTAGTATTCACAAGCAAAATTCTTATCCAACACTTAAAGATTTTTATCATTCAAAACATCTTATAACACTGTAGGGTTCTTGGAGCTAACATGATTGATGCTGCCTCAGGTGGTGCCTTGGTGGATAAAACACCCACTGTAGCAAGAAACTTGATAGAGAACATGGCTGCCAATGGTCAACAGTTTGGTACAAGAGCAACCAGTTGCAGAAGTGTTAATGAGGTCCAATATTCAGAGGCAAACCAGAGGATGAAGCATAGGATGGATGAGCTCACAAGCCTCGTGAGACAATTGGCCCTTGCAAATACACAGAAGCAACATCAGGTAGCAGTTGTTATGTGTGGCATTTGTTCTATGGTGGATCATTCTACAGATCAATGCCCCACATTGCAAGAAAACAGTGAGATGGTGGCTAGAGTTTTTCCTGGGAGACCTTTCCAGCAGCAGCAGCAACACCAACAGAACCACAACCCATACTCTCAGACATACAATCCTGGATGGAGGGATCACCCAAATCTGAGATACGGCAGTGGTCATCCACCTCCATACCAGCAGCAGAGTTTTAATAGAGGAGGCAATAGTGGGTTTGTGCAGCAGCAGAAATTGGATTTCAGGCCACATACCAGCAACCAAATACCATCTGTACCTTCTTCCTCACCTGAGCCATCTTTGGCAGATTTGGTTAAGCAAATAGCAGCTAACAACCTTCAGTCTCAGCAAAGAACAGATTCGACTATCCAAAGTATGCAGCAAAGAATGGATGCAACCATCCAAAGTTTGCAAACTCAGATTGGACAGTTAGCCACCACTATTGGTGAGTTGAAGAATCAGGGATCGGGTAAACTGCCTTCTCAAGGAGTAAGCCCGAGTAATGTTAGCGCCATTACACTCAGAGGTGGAAAGGTACTTGCTGCACCAGAGTTAGAGCAAGCTGTTGCAGATTCAGATTTTGTGCAGAATAATATTGCAGATCTAGAAAACTCTGCAGCAGCAGAAAATAAAAAGAAAAAGGTTGCTGATGATCCTTCCTCCATTCCTTCTCCCATCCCTCTCCCATTCCCAAACAGAGTCACTCAATCAAGGAAGATAGCAGATTCTGAATTGTAGAAGGAAATATTGGAGACATTTAGGAAGGTTGAGGTGAATATACCTCTCCTAGATGTCATCAAGCAGATTCCTAAATATGCAAAGTTTCTTAAGGATTTGTGCACACAGAAAAGGAAGTTGAAGGGTAATGAAAGGGTGAACATGGGCAGAAATGTGTCATCTATCATTCAGCCCAGTTTACCAATTAAATGCAAAGACCCTGGTACTTTCACCGTCTCATGCATCATTGGTGACAAGACTTTTGATCGTTCCATGCTAGACCTTGGGGCAGCGATCAATGTTATGCCCAGGTCCATCTATAAGTCATTGCACATTGGAGAGCTTAAGGCATCAAGGATTGTGATCCAGTTACAGATAGGAGCATTCGACATCCTGATGGCATGCTGGAGGACGTTCTGGTTGGGGTAAAAAGTCTTATTTTCCCTGCTGATTTTTATGTTTTAGATGTCCAGCATGATGAGCACACACCACCACCATTGATATTGGGTAGGCCATTTTTGAAAACTGCTAGGACAAAAATTGATGTGCATATTGGTACAATATCAATGGAGTGTGGTGATATTATTGTGCATTTTCATTTGCATGATGCCATGAGATATCCTGCTGAGGAGGATTCTGTCTATCATATTGATATCATTGATACTTTAGTTGATAGGATGCATCCTGATTTCTCTGATTCTGTGTTGCATGATGATTCTGTTGAGTCTGTTGATATTCATTCTGCTGATGATGACTCTGATTCTGATCTTCATACTGTGATTGATTCTGAGCATTCTGAGAGTGTTGATTCTGTGAGTGTAGATTCTGAGATGCATCTTGATTCTGTGCATTCTGACACACACTTTTACACACACTCTGATACACATTCTGTTATGCATTCTTCTGTTCAGTCTTCTGTCATACATTGTAATTTATCCATGCATTCTGATACAGCTGTTATTTCACCTCATGCTGCTGGTTCACATTCTGAATCAGTAGTAGCTACTGACGCTTCGCTTGCAGATTCTTCTCTTGTGTCTGTTGTTGCAGGTGCTGATACCACTGCACCCACTTTGGAATTGAAGTCGTTGCCCGATCATTTGAAGTATGCATTCTTGGAGCCTAATGAGCAGCGGCCGATCATCATTGCTAAGGATTTACTCCCTGACCAAGAGGAGAGATTATTGAGCATAGTGAAGCAGAACATGAGGGCTATTGGCTGGACACTTGCAGACATTCCTGGGATTAGCCCCTCCACTTGTATGCACCGTATTCAGTTGGAGGAAGGGGCTAAACCAGTGAGGCAGCCCCAAAGGCGGCTCAACCCCTTGATACTAGATGTGGTCAAAAAGGAGGTGAGCAAGTTATTGGCTGCTGGCATCATCTATCCGATCTCGGATAGCAAGTAGGTTAGCCCGGTGCAGGTTGTTCCGAAGAAGAGTGGGATCATAGTGCAGAAAAATGAGAAAAATGAGTTGATCCCCACTCGACTGCAGAATAGTTGGAGAGTCTGCATCGACTACAGGAAGCTGAACCAGGCCACTAGGAAGGATCACTTCCCGCTGCCATTAATTGATCAGATGTTGGAGAGGCTAGCTGGCCAGTCCCATTACTGCTTCCTGGATGGGTTTTCAGGTACCTTCCAGATACATATCGCTCCGGAGGATCAGGAGAAGACCACATTCACCTGCCCATTTGGCACATTTGCGTACCGTCGGATGCCCTTCGGTCTATGCAATGCCCCAGGTACATTTCAGAGATGCATGGTGAGTATATTTTCTGATTTCATAGAGGATTGTATGGAGGTATTCATGGACGACTTCACTGTTTACGGTTCTTATTTTGATGCATGCTTGGATAGCCTTACTAGAGTGCTGCATAGATGTGTCGAGTCACACCTTGTACTGAATTTTGAAAAATGTCATTTTATGGTTAGGCAAGGTATGGTTCTTGGACACATTATCTCTAGTGATGGTATTGCTGTTGATAGAGCTAAGATTGATGTTATTGCCTCTCTGCCTTACCCCGCCTCCGTGCGGGAAGTCCGTTCTTTCCTTGGACATGCAGGGTTTTTATAGGCGTTTCATCCAGGACTTCAGCAGCATTGCCCTCCCGCTGTCCAGATTGTTGCAGAAGGATGCAGAGTTCCGTTTTGATGATGACTGCAGGAAGGCCATTCGATCAGCTAAAGGGCGGTTGACCTCCGCACCTGTTTTGATTCCACCTGATTGGAGGTCCCCCTTTGAGTTGATGTGTGATGCCTCCAACTATGCAGTTGGTGCTGTACTTGCTCAGAGGGTCGGGAAGGCTTCCCATGTGATAGCCTATGCTTCCTGCACCCTTGACTCCGCCCAAGCCAATTACACCACTACGGAGAAGGAGCTGTTGGCCATTGTATTTGCCTTGGACAAGTTCCGCGCTTACTTATTGGGTACTAAAGTGACTGTATTCTCTGATCATGCAGCGCTTAAGTACCTACTAAGAAAGCCGGATGCTAAGGCAAGGCTCATCAGATGGATGCTACTATTGCAGGAGTTTGATCTGGAGATCCGGGATAGAAGTGGAGCTGAGAATCTTGTAGCAGATCACCTCAGTCGCATTTCTCAGGCACCAGAGCCTCATCCCATCCATGACTCATTTCCTGATGAGCAGCTCTTACAGGTTGATGTGGGTAAGGACCCTTGGTATGCTGATTTAGTTAACTATCTGGTTGCTTCGCAGTTGCCTGCTCACTTATCTAGGCACTAGATAGCTAAGCTAAAGAGCGATGCCAAGTTTTATCTTTGGGATGATCCTTATCTTTGGCGGATGTGTAGTGATCAGGTCATCAGGCGGTGTGTGCATGAGCATGAGGTTCCCTCTGTTCTGCGCTTTTGTGACACACTTGCGTGCGGCGGCCACTTTGGCCCGCAACGCACTGCCAGGAGAGTTTTGGACTCTGGGCTGTATTGGCCCACTTTATTTCGCGATTCTTACACCTTTTGTAAGAGTTGTGAGCGCTGCCAGAAAACGGGAAACATTTCCCATAGGCATGAGATGCCCCAGCAGCCCATACTATTCTGTGAGATTTTTGATGTATGGGGCATCGACTTTATGGGGTCATTCCCCATTTCTTTTGGTTTCTCTTATATACTTGTGGTTGTTGATTATGTCTCTAGATGGGTGGAGGCTAAGGCCACCCGAACTGATGATTCTCATGTTGTTGTGGATTTTGTCAGATCTCAGATTTTTTGCAGGTTCGGGTTGCCACGTGCCATTATCAGTGATCAGGGGAGCAATTTCTGTAATAAGAATATGGCGGCTCTCTTGAAGAAGTATGGGGTGACGCACAAGGTTTCTACTCCCTACCATCCGCAAACAAATGGCCAAGCGGAAGTGTCAAATAGGGAGTTGAAACACATCTTGGAAAAGACGGTGCAACCCAACAGGAAAGATTGGAGCAAGAGACTTGAGGATGCTCTGTGGGCATACCGAACCGCTTACAAGACACCTTTGGGGATGTCCCCCTATAGGGTTGTCTTTGGTAAGGCGTGCCACCTTCCTGTGGAGATTGAGCATCGGGCATATTGGGCAGTGAAGAGTTGTAACCCCGATTTGTCCCAAGCCGGCCCGCATAGGAAGTTCCAACTTCAAGAGTTGGAAGAGATACGCTTGGAGGCATATGAGAACTCCCGCACTTACAAGGAAAAGACCAAACTCATCCATGACAAGATGTTAGTGCGGAAGGAGTTCTCCATTGGGCAAAAAGTTCTACTCTACAACACTCGCCTCAAACTCTTCACTGGTAAGCTTCGCTCCCGTTGGCAAGGTCCTTTTATTGTGCAACATGTGTTTCCTTTTGGTGCTATGCAGGTCTTGGATCCCGAGACGGGAAAGATGTTCACAGTAAATGGTCACCGCTTGAAGCCATTTCATGAGGAGATCCCCAAAGAGGACATTGAGGAGACCCACCTCCTTCCAGCCACTTATACTTGATAGTGAAGTTTCTCCCCCTTCTTTCTTCTTTTCTAGTTTCTATTTGCATTAGTTGAGTAGGTTGTTTGTTGTTGCATTGTAGATTTCATGCTAGTTATTAGTTAGGTTGCTTAGATAGGTTGTTACTTGTCTTTCTTGATTGATTTGGAAGTGTTGTGCTTGAGACTTGCATCATTTTCTTAGGTGGTTAGAGTTCCGACACGATTGCATTCCATTTTGTTTCTTCTTGATACTTGCTTGGTGATTGATCTTATTGTGTATAGATGATGTCTTTGGACACTTACCTTGTGAGTTTTGGGCCTTACATTGGGTGGCCACATTACATGCCATTCCATTCTTGTTGTGTGCATCTCTTGTGGACTTTGTCATTCTAGGGTTTGCCTTGACTCTTCATTGAGATTACATTTTCATATGCATTCTTGAGTGTGATGGAGGCACTTTTCTTCTTGAGTCCACGGCCATATTGCCTACCCTATACATTGCCCTTGCAAGCCCCTTTGAGCCATATATCCTATTCTTTCATCTTAGCTCATCATAAGCCAAAAAAGTGAAAAACCAATTTACACCCTATCTTTGGAAAGTGGAGTAGCATTGGTTTTATCATCTTGCATGTTTGAGTCTAAGTGTGGGGGTTTGCCATGGAAGGCAAACTTCTAAGTGTGGGGGAAGGACACCTTGGTTGTTGATGGTACTATGTGTCTTTGTTGCATTGTATATGTGGTCTTATGTGTGGATTGTTGTATGTGAAAACAAAAAGGGAAATAAAGAAATAAAAGCACACAAAAGCAAAAGCAAAGTTAAAAAAAAAAAAAAAAGAATTCAAGGTCAAAGACCTAGTGTTTTAAGTGTGAAATGTAAAAAAAAAAAAAAAGTGAGCAAAGCTCTTGTGCTTTTGTGTGCTTGGTTGCAAAAAGTGAAATCTTTGCATTGTGTTTGGGTGGAATTCCCCCTTGTGTTTAATTGTGACTCATGCTAACCAATGCTAGTCTTATTTCCTTAGGTCTTTAGCTCACTTTCCCATACATTCCACACCCTCACCTTGGCCTCATTACAACCAAAACAAAGACCTCTTGATTCTTGGATGCATTGAATACTAGTAGTGGAGATTTAGAGGTTTGGCAAACCAATGTTGAATGCTTAGTCTAGCAAGAGAGTTGAGAGGAAGACAAGTCCACCATAATAGTGAGTTGAGAGCACACACACCATTTGAGGTCCACACATTTCATCTATGCATTTTAAGGGATTTTGCCTTGCTTGTGTATTGTACCCCCTTGATATTGGAATGCTTGGTTGTTGGAAACTCTTACCACTTTAAATTGCTTCCTTGGTCTTGAGCCAAAACACTTTTGGATCATTTATTGAAATTCAAGTAGCACCTCTTGATGTCCCTCTTTCTCATTAGGTGGTTACTTTTGATTCTTAGTCTTGCATGGGGACATGCAAGGGCTAAGTGTGGGGGAATTTGATATAGCAATATTTTTATTGATTATTTCCCTCTTGTATGCATGTAATTTGACCACTTTTGAGATGAATGAGCTACTTTTGCATCATATTAGGCATTTGGTACTTGATTGGAACTTTGTGCATTTTCTCAACATTTTTGTGCCTTGTGACACTATTCTGTAATTTGCCTATAACTTGAGTTCTAGAAATTGGAATTTTGTGTTCTTTGTCTTTTTGGAAAGCTTAGACACAGGTCTACAAAGTTGATGAAGAACTCGAAAGCTGATTCAGACCATAAGTGGAGCTTCAAGTTGAGTCAATCTTGCTGCAGAATTCTGGACAGCAATCCTGGACAGCAAGTGTTGCAGAAGCCATAGCTGGAGCTAAAGATGTTGAAATCACTCCATTTAAGTTGCATTGGAAAGATAAGGCACCAGGCTTCATTTCATCTTCAGAGCTCGAAAGCAATTGAAGTCTCTAAGGAGCTCAAAAGTTGACTCAAAGTTTCTGCAGCGAATGTGATAGCAATCTGGAGCAGCATCAGTATTTTGCCTATATCTGGAGATATACTTACTGGAATTGGATGATCTTGGTGGCTATGAAAATCTGGGACATAGAGCTACAACTTTGCTTCAGGGCTCGAGGGCAGAATCATCCATTAGAGGCTTCAGATATTGGCTGCAATATTTCGGGCAGAAGCTTAGCCTTGCTGTGTTGCCTTAAGTGTCATAATTTTGTGCATTGTCCATTCTACCCTTGCCTTATGTGTTGTAATTGTTTAGTGTATGGGCTTTTTAGACATTTCCACCTTCTTTTATGTCTATTTAAGTCCTACATCAGATTTGGAGGGAACACTTTACATTCATTTTTTACAATTCAAGTTTTAGAATTACATTTTCTCTCTAGTTTTCTCTCATTTCGTTTTTCTCTTTTCTTCCAATTGTTCTTGCTGAGTTCTCCATGATTATGGAGAGCTAAACTCATAGCTAGCTTAAGGATGGAGGATTGTAAAAGATATTGATATTAGCAATGTGATTGAGGTATTTCTTGCATTTCTTTCATGATTCATTCAAGAATTTCGAATTCTCTCTTCTCATCTCTTCTTGATTTATGATTCAAGAATTATGAAGATTTTCTAATTCTTGAATTATGTATCCAATTGATTAATAATTCTAGAGATTTCTGAGTTATTGATCAATAAACTTAAGTTGAGAGAACATCTAGACCTAGAGATTTCTGATCTAGAAAATTGAATTGTAGAGCTTCAATCTTAATGTCTTGGATTAGGTTTTGAGATTTCAGATTTAATTCAAGTGTATTAAGATGAATGTTTGAAGATTTTCATAAGAACTTTATCTGAATTCAGATTTGAATTTGGATTTGAAATTCAATTTAATTCTTGAAAGGATCATGAGAGGATAATGAATCAATGATATATATTTTATAATTCGAATTCCTTGAGCTAGTGTCTTCTACCTATTTGATTAAAATCCTGTTTGAATTTTCTCATTTCTGAAATTTGATGCTAAAATCCCCAAACCTAACCTTGCATAATCACTTTTCACTTCTTGAATTCCTTGGGAAAACGACCTAGGTTTTCCACTTGTCTACAAGTTATCTAGTTTTTAATTTGATTCAATTCGGCAGTTGATCAATGAGATTGCCACATTCATGAAGCAATTGGCCATCAACCAAGCCAAACCGGGAACCTCAAGCCAAGCAATTGTGTGTGGGATATGTTCTTTGGAATCCCATCCAACTGACCAATGCCCACACCTACAAGAAGAGGCAACAATGGTGGCAGCTGCAAACACCTTTCCGGGAAAGCTTCAGTTTCAGCCACAAAATCAACCTACGGGGAATACCTACAACCCAAGCTGGAGGAACCACCCAAACCTGAGGTGGAATAACAATCCACAGTCACAGCAGGTCCAGCAACCTCAGCAGGTTCGGTACCAACCTCCTCATCAAAGGCAACCCCAGGCTCCGTACCAGGCTCCAATGGCCTTGCCTCCACCACCGCAACAATTGGCTCTGCCTACACCTCCGAATCCTAACGAGCGAACTATCGGTGATGTGATGAAACTACTCATGGAGCAACAAAGGATGATGCTGAGCTTGCAGAATGAGGTCAACCAAATGAAGGGAAATCCGGCCACACAAGCCTATGAACAAGTTGGCACCTCACAGATCCCATCTCAGACAGTTCCTAATCCTAAGGGAAATGTGAGTGCCATCCATATCATGACCGGAGCAGCTGGTGCTGACAATCCTGGACCAAAGTAGCCTTGAAACGGTCGACCGTCCAACTTAGGGACGTTAAAGCAAAGTGCTTCGTGGGAGACAACCCACCGGTTTTCTTTATTTTTCAGTATTTTTAATTTCCGTATTTTAAATTCCGTATTTTATTTTCCGTATTTTATTTTATATTCATTTGCATCTTTAATTTTTGCATGCATTTAAATTAATTAGGATAGTTTCATGCATTTTAAGAATTATAGCAGTAAAATACCTATTCTGCATCAAGAAGCCGCGCCCGGGCGCCACATACGCGCCCCAGCACGCGCGTCTTGTTTAATGAAACGCTGCGTTTGGGCTGCGCGCTCCAGCGCGCTCTAGCGCGAAAGGGTTTCTTCAAAACCCTAAAATCCCAAATCGCAGACTCATTTGGCCCATTCTCTCGCTCACAGCTCCAGCGCAGCCGCGTCGCCCTCTCCCCTTTTCACCATTCTTCACACTTTTTCTCTCAAAAATCCTCCATACATTTGTTCATCTTGTCATAACATTGCATCCTATCAAGGTACATTGGTCTAACACTCAATCTTTTCTTTGTTCTTGATTTTAAATCGGTTTATGATTGATTGGAAGATGATAAATGCGACTTTTGGTTGTTTTGTGTGAGTTTACTCGATTGGTTCTGCATGCTATATGATTTAATCGGTTTGTATGGTGAAAAATTTCGAGTTGGAGTCATCCTTGCACTGTTTTGCGCTGTTCTGTGCTGTCACCGAAACCCTCGTGCACTCCGGCGCGCTATACGTGCTCGAGCGCGAGGCATTTCCGTTCCATTACAGGTTGTGTGCTCCAGCGCGCCCTCCGTGCCCGAGCGCCGACCTGCTGCAGAATTGGCCAAATCTGTTGATATTAGTTGCTTGCTGAATTAGGAATTTCTCACTGCTATATTGCATTTTGTTTTGCATTTGCATTAATTTATGGCATGACTAGAATTGACATTAACCAATATTTGGACTGTCTCTTGGAACTCAATCGTCTTAATCCTTAACTTTGCAGGCATGGCACCACGAAGTCGAGGCGGTAAGGGGAAGAGAGTGCGCACTGTAACACCCTACTAGATAGCCCTTAATGCTTAAGACATTTTAGGCCATTTCATAAGGGTTACTTCCTGTTATCATAAATATTTTTATATTTGAAATACATATACGCGGAAAATACGTAGGAGAAATTTTCGTAATTCATTTGCGGGATATAAAATAAGGGCCTTGCGAAATAATACAACGTATATAAACGTGGAATCAAATATCCTGAATAATACCTCAATAAAATTGAATAAACCATGTAATCTCCCAAAAACATACATCAAACAATAATAATAATAGTGTTATCTCATGAGCCTAAAACAGTGACTCACAAGACTCCACAAAATACAATCCATAAATAATAAGATTTGCCGGCTAACAAAGGTCCGGTCTCAGAAACTTAAACATAGAAAATAATCATAAATCCATAGAGAAACAACTCAATTGTCCATAACTAATAAACAAATACGGAAGCTAAACTAAGGTTGCGCGGGCTCCAAGCTCGCTCCATCGTCCTGCTGGTACTCATTGTCTAAAAGGGGTGAAATAGCATGGGGTGAGTACTTGTAAGTAACTCAGTAGGGGAGCCGTACCGGGTTTATTTAATAAATAAGTGAGCATGAATGAATTCAATTCAGTTATATGTTTCAAAATAATATTTTTCCCGGTATGACTACCTATGTGCGTCTTGTTCATTTTTAATTAACAGTTATACATAAACATAAATGATCATCAATGTGTGGTGTGATAAGTGCTTAACCATCATATAAGTATATAAAGAAATATAACATTCTTTGTCTGTAACGTATAACTCATATTCATTACTTTAATTATCTTGAGTCTTTTAAGCATACTTAGTATGCCTGTGGATCCGTTTCATTAAAGCACGCCCTTTTGGTGCCTGTGGATCATTTACATTGTTTTGGCCTGACCACCCTCCTGTAACCTCCGCATCACCGACCCTAGGTATGAGCTCATCCTATACATATGGGTAGAGGGGGTAATCCACCTTCCGCTAGTGAGTCGTTACAACCGAGGTTGCCAGCCCCCTGTAACGTTCATCACGAACGGAGAGGCTACACTGTGTGTTTTAACTTTCTTTTCACTTTGCACATTAATCTCTTTACATAACATGTACTTATCCATCATATACAACATATAATCATTTCAAACAGCATATATAATCCCATATAATCTATGGAATATTCATACATATCATTCATACAAGTTGTAGAACACATTAGGGTGCATAAAGGGTCAAAACAGTTCATTTTCGCACAAACAGCAGTGTTGTAATCGATTACCACGGGGTGGTAATCGATTACTGTAATCGATTACAGGACCCCTGTAATCGATTAACAGAGAGCACGCGTTTCTGACGATTGGAAATTCACTTGCTGTAATCGATTACGAACTCGTGGTAATCGATTACAGCGTCGTAAAACACGATTCTAGAATTCCAAAACACGATTTTCCATAGCCAATGGCCAAAATAATAACCTAGAATCGTTCCAATCATTAGAAAACAAAGCCATACGAAAATCAATCATAAAAATACAATTTAAACACTTTTTAATCGGTGAAAACATTTTTAATTTCAAAACCAATCGGTACAATTTACCCCTTTCATGAACCCTAATGGGAAAAACAACGAGAACATCAATTCCATCAAAATCATTATCATCATGCATGAAATTTAACATTTAGAATGTCTAAACCCCTACCTCTTAGAAGACAATCGTAAAACTTTGACGACAACACTCTAGCCCGAAGTTTCCCGTGAATCCTCTTCTTTCCCTAAACCCACGAACGGTTCGGTGACAATGGTGAAACTTGATTGGGAAAAGAAACCGGTGGTTTTGTGTATTTTGGTGTGAGGATTAATAATATGTGGTCGGTTTCTTGATCGGGTGAAAATTGGTGGGTGTTTCTTGGTGTGGAAGGGTTATGGCTTTGTGTGTTCTTGAGAGAGAAACCTATGGAGGCTCAAAGATGGAGAGAGAGGGTTTTCTGATGGAATGATAGTGGTTTTTAGGGTTTACTCACGTGGTGGCTAGGTTAAACATGCTCTGGAGTCACCGTGGGCCCGAACGTCACTTAAACGCACTGAAAAACGCGTTCTGCGCACATGGTAATCGATTACATCGATTTTGTAATCGATTACACATAGCGAAAACAGCTGTAATCGATTACCACAGGATGGTAATCGATTACTGGGCTGTGAAAAAGCTTCAAAACACTTCTAAACGTCCCGACTCGTACCTTAACATCCGTATATCCTTTTTAACTTTTAAACATCATGAAATCACATACTTGGGCACATAAAACACATAGCATACAATACTTTAAGCTAGGAGAAACTTATCCACTCAAATCTAATTAAGTCCCAACTAAGGTCCTTTACCCTTAATTTCTCTTAATTAGGACTTAATTAAAGATCGGGGTGTTACACGCACCACTGAGGAGGATGATCACTCCTATGATCAGCCTCACGACCCCGCACGGTTCCTAGACGTTACTGCCGAGTTGGCCTTTCACGCCACCATTCATAAGAGGAAACCCCTCTTTGAATTGGGGTATCAGTTCTACGCTGAGGGCCAAGGACGGCTCGACATGGTCGTAGTAGAGATTGAAAGGCGGGGGTGGGCTCACTATCTTCTCAGTGCCCCCGTCAGGGCAAACATCACTTGGGTGCGAGAGTTCTATGCTAACTTCCACGATCGCACCGCCACCGAAGTGTTCCTCCGCGGCAAGTTCATCCCGGTAGACGTGGCAAGCATAGCCACACATATTCAAATCGCCCCGGAGCCTGGTTACGCATTTGGGGAGCCAGATGCCATTCAGACTATGGCTGATACGGGATTGGAGGTGATCAAGAACCGCCTCTGCCTTCCCGGTAGCAACTGGACACTGGGAGCCAATATGCTCCCCCGCACGCTGAAGAACTACACGCTCAACCTGGAGACTAGAGCATGGTCCCGCATCTATTTCAGCCATATCCATCTAGTCTCCCACATCTCCGACCTCACCATAGAGCAAGCCCTCCACCTCTACTGCATTATGGAAGGACACTGGGTGGACTTGCCCACTCGCCTGCAGCGCACCATGCACCAGGCCCACCACATTGAGGCCAACTGGTGCCTCCCCTTCCCTTCTCTGGTTACCTCCTTGGCTATTCAGTGTGGTGTACCAGAGTACGCTGACGATGAGTGGCAAGGGCCACACAACACCATCACCGCCGCCGGTCTTGCTACCAAGGATGCAGCAGCTCAGAATAAGAGCCAGCCAGCGGGGAATCCTCTAGATTCCATCACTGCACAGTTGACCCAGATGGAGGTCAACATGAGAGAGTACTTCGATCAAAAGTTCGCTGCTACTGAGAGCTATCATGATCAGCGATATCTGGCCATGCAGACTTACTATGACCAGAGGCTCGCTGAGACATAGAGAGATTTCCGAGCCTACATCGACCAGTGCTTCTCATCTGGGCACGGAGCTCCGGGGCACTCCCAGGCTCCTATTGATGTCGATGAGGACAAGGACGACGACGATGATGAAGATGATGAGGTCGAGGAGGAGGAGGATGATGATGAGGATGATGATGGTTCAGAGGACGATTGAGCCCTCCGTAGGTCTTTTCTATACCCTTTTCTTTGTTCTTTAATTTATTGACACTGGGGACAGTGTCTCATTCAAGTGTGGGGAGGGTGTAGAAAAAAAATTGGCTTTTGTAAATAATGGCATGCCTAACTCTTTTTCTTTTCTTTTATTTTGTTTTGTTTTTATGTGTTTTTAGGTAGATGATTGGGTAGTTTTCTTTATAGCACCTTTTGGTCTGAAATTGCTTTACCCTTTGAATTTAACTCAAGAATGTTGGCATGATTATCTAATATGAGTTTGAATTGTTGGTGTTATCCCTGTTTGGTTGTTTGGATTACCTGTGAGACTTGGGCCTAACTGTGATTATATACATCAACTGATCACTTTCTTTCTGTGGGCATACACACACTTGTATTTGTTATTCCTGAATTTGCTTGATTCTTGTTTTGCGTTTTATACATGTTGCGTGTGATTGAGGCATGATTTTGTTTTTACATTTAAAAGCCACTTAGCCAAATAGCCAACCTATACACAATTCTCATTTTTTGTAGCCAATTTGAGCCTTTATCCCTTTATTGTTACTAAGCTCATTACAAGCCAAAGACAGAAAAACAATGAAAAATCCCTTCTGAGAAACTAGGAGGAAATGGTTTGATTGTTGGGCAAAGGTCTTAAGTGTGGGGAAATTGGGTTAAATTGAGCACTGGTATAAATTGTAAGGTATGAGAATGTAACTGTAAGGGTAGCTTTTGTACATAAGTGGTCTTTTGTTATTTTCTTTTCCACCTCATTTCAATCACCAAAAGAATTGAGATGAGGAATTCATCAAAAAAAAAATACAGAAAAATCAAGAAAAATATGTGAATTTTGCAAATAAAGGTTGTTGGGTTCCTAGGAATTAATGCGAAATTATTTGGGAACCTTGGGAATGTAAAAATTAAGAATTTATGGGATGTTGATTTTGGGTATTTCTATTCTCTCCATCTCTTCTCTCTCCATCTTTTCTTTAGTGATAGGAGTCATCTAGGATCAATCAAACCATGAAGTCTTAGTTTCTTGGAACTGAGTCCACTTCCCATATATGCCACACCTGTCCCAAGCCCCATTACAACCCTGAAAAGACCTCTTGATGCACCATGTTTGCAGAATTGCAATGTTAGGAGTATAGCAAATTTACGGAATGTAAATACTTGTGTGAATTATTCAATTGAGTGCTTAACCAAAACACTAAGTGATTGAGAGAAAAACACACCGGTGAGGGTCAATCAACCAACTTTTCATAACATGAACCGATCTCCTAACTCATGAATTTCTCTTAATGCCAACTTGTAATATGTTTGTGGGTGTTGCATAATTCTGACCAAGGTGTGCTATTTTGAATAACTTTCCATCATCTGTAGTATTTTTATTTTTTTAGGACTTAGGTGTTAGATGTGTTAGCCAATGCTTTGCTTTGAGAGATGCTTAGAATCATTGCTTTTGCATGAGGACATGCAATTGTTCAAGTGTGGGGATATTTGATAACGTGGTTTTTGCCAATATTTTATGTCCTTAATTTGGATGATTGTATGCATTTCTTTGCTCTATTTTAGCATTTTATTGTATTTAATACAATTTGGAATTAATTTGGACTTAATAGAAATAAAGGCTAAAGTAACAAGTTTTATGATGTTTTTGTAATTCAAGGATGACCTTTGCACTTGATCTTGGATATTTTGTATTTTTGATACAGGTCATAGGTATTATTGGAGCAGTAGACATCAGGAACTGAGCAAGAAGCGGAGTAGTGGAATTCAGAACCAGCATCGAGCGCCCCAGCGCCCTCAGCGCGCGAAACCTACTTGAATCAATCATGTGCACAGCACTGGCGCCCTAGCGAGCTATACGCGCCCCAGCGCCGCGCCGCAATTATGTTACAGCAGAGACCTATCTGCAAGGCCGAGTTGGGGGCCCAATTAGCTAGGGTTTGGAGGCTGCTCACTCTATTTAAAGAAGGCTAATGCATTAGAAAACATATCACCTCTACACACCTCTCCATACCTACTTTGACATCTTTTCTTTTCCTAGTTTACTTACTTTCAACCCTAGGCTTTTAGTTAGAGTTTGTTTTTCTACATTAGGATTCTATCTTCTTCCTAGTCTAGCTCTAGCTCCCTCATTTGTATTTCCAACGTTATTCGTCTAGCCCTTTGGGTTTTGTAAGTTACTTCTTTTAATTAATTCAGTTATTCGTTTTTCCATCTTTCCAATTTGCATTTAATTTCTTTACTTTCTCTCTTTATTGTTCAAGTCATTTAATTTCTTTTAATTCCAATTTATTTTCTGCCCTTTTTATTCCCTCCATGAATAACTAAGTTTCTTGGTGGTTTATGAGGGTGTGAACATCATTGGGGTAATTTGAGGCTTTGTTCTTAATCTTGCATAAGTTTTCATTATCAAACCTTGGCATATGATTTGAGATCTTAAATTGTGTGTTTAACCTTTTGTCTTGGCTTACTCGATTGAGTTGGGCTAATTCATAGGCATGTGTTTGTGTATTAATTGATTAATTGATGCATGGCATATCGGGATTTGGTAATAATTAATTAATTGGCTGATTAGTCTCTTTAATTAGATTAATGTGATTGGCTTTAACAATTGTTGAAAGTGAAACTAAAGGTGAGATCTCACTGATTAATCTCACTCTAGGCAATTAATCATTAGAATTACAACAAAGGAGTTAGATCTAACTCCGGCGTAATTAATCAACTCATGCATTATCTTGTAGCCAATGATAAACACCCTAATGAATGTTCCACCCCATAAACCACTGTTTTTATTGTTCCAATTTTATTCCAAACTATTTTTCTTGCATACAAAAACCCCCCAATTGTGACAACCGTCATACAACTAGTTCTGTGTATTGCTCTCTTAGCCATTCCTTGTGAGAGACGACCCTAGTTCCCACTAAACTATATTAGGGGAACTTGGTTTTAAAAATAATTAAATTTATGGGTGTTGCGACAACGGCCATCATGGATTTTAAAAACTTTTTCCAAAAACAAGTTTTTAGAAAAACTGGACTTAGAAGCAATTCCTTCTAAGTAACAGTGGAAGTCTTTCTGAGAAGCTGTCTTCTGAGAGAATCAACATTCTGAGTAATTAAAGTGAATTTACAGTTTCAGTTCAAAACACTTTAAATTAAGATTGTTCAAGTTAAAAGATTGAATCAGAAGGTTAAGTTTTTCAAAGAGGTATAATTTAAGGTTTTCAATGTATGAGTTGTTTAAGGAAAGAGAGAAAAACACACAAGAATTTTATACTGGTTCGGCTCAACCTTAGCCTACTCCAGTCCTCAACATTCAGTTGGGATTTCCTTAGATATTTTTCTTAAAGTGCCTTCTCAGGCAACACCACCTTTACGCCCGTAAAGGATTTTCACCACCTCACAACTCGAGGGGGATTTCTTTGCCTCAAACACACGAGGACTTTCCTTTGCTTAATCCTGAGGATTTTTCTTGCCTCACACACGAGGACTTTACTGCCTCAAACAATTGAGGACTTTAGATGCTCTCAACCGAGGACTTAGAGTTTTCTTATAAAGAGGTGTTTTTAATTTAAAAAAAAAACTATCAAGTTACTTAGACGCAACTAAGTTAAAACTCTTGATATATTTCTAGATTTAACTTACACAAGTGTAAGAATAAAACAGTAAAGCACTAGAAGATTTTTACAAGTTTTCCTTTCAGAAGGTGAAGTCCTTCTGAGAAGATTTTTTCTAATAAAGTTTCAAACAGATTTTCAATTTGATAACGTTTCAGCACTTTGATTCAATCGGCTTCTCTCTCGTTGATTTGAGCATTCTTCTGCTATTTATAAAGAATGAATCTACTGATGTTTGAAAGCTTTTTGGTGCTGATGTGGCTTCAATTCTAGTTCAGAACGACTCCTTGCACTGTCAACACAAATCCTGGAACTTTTCAGAGTTTGCACAGTGCACAGCTTCCAATGTTTGCTTGGGAATGTTCTGAGCTTTTTGAAAACTTTCCTTGTGGTTAGAGTCTTGAGACTTGATCACATCCAGATGGTCCCTTCTGAGAGAGGCGAGCCTTCTGAGTGATGACCCTTCTGAGTGAGAGTCCTTCTGAGTCGAAGTCCTTCTGAGACCCAAAATTCAACTTGCCTTCTGAGAGGATCTTTCTGATTCTGAATTTTGTTCTTCACTCGAGGCATGCATTTTTCACCTTGTTGCTTTTGAGTCACCCTTTTTGGGTTTTTCTAAGCATCAAATTGTTCTTTCATTTATTAGGTTACTTAGCAAATGCTCAAGGCTTATCCGAATGGATTATTCTTCTCAATATTTAGCTTTTTGAAAACCACTTAGCATACCCATTAGTCCTTATCAATCAAAATCTTTACCATTAACTTCAGATTGTTATCATTAAAACATTTGTATTGTATAAGAGAAATTTTTAAATCTTAATTTATCTTAGAGGGGTTGTGGAGCTTACACCAACTCCTATGAAGAAGGAGACAAGGCCATCATAACTTTCATATTCCCATATGGCATCGATCTCCTCATCACTAGACCTACGTTTCTCTTTCCCTATGCCCCACCACCATCACGAGATGGCCCAAAACAACTAGAGATAGTTGTTTCACATATCAGAGTAGGGCAATTGGTATATTCATGGTGCCATTCGCTTGAGCCAGGTCGACATACCTTGTTCTCCATCCCTCATTTTCTCTTTGGCTTAATTTTAGAGCACAAGCGTTAATGGATTTATTTTTCTATTCGACCTTCTCACCCCCACAATTATGGCCATTTTGGGGCTTCCCTGGCATGGGATTGTCATCCTAGCCAACTTATGTAATTCCAACACAAACCTTGGTGTTGTTTTTGACAAGCACCACTCATCATACTCCAACTTCATTAGTGCTACCTCCTATGCCGATGGACTAGTTACAACCACCAAACATCGTGTCTTCCTTTCATATTGGATTTGTAAGTATTTTATCTACACAAGTTCAACAACCATGGTTTTAGATTATTCGTTTTTAGTCGATGTGATCACGTCTAATCAGTGCTTCGCATTGGCCTCTTTCTTTCTACATTCTAATGAAGCATGATGAAGATGGTAGAATGTCTTAGAAACAACAACCATATCTCAAACGTTCAAAGTCTACTCTGGCTCTTGAATCTTTGGGTTTGTATCTCCCAGAGATCCTTCCCAACAATCTTTTTAAACACCCTCGTTTTAGTGTTTACAACCAAATGTACATATCTCAGCCCATTCTTGACAAAACCTCTTTACTCTACATAAACACCATTTTGTCAATTCCCACCAGGGACACTTTCTCCTTTTTTCTCTTACCACATCCAAGAGGATGGCCCACAATGGGTCACCATTAATCCAGCCTCTCCTTTTCCGGGTGAAAGAATACATGACGGCCAACCTCATCACAAGGGACCTTCCCAACGACATTAAGCTGACAACTTGCAATGTGAAGTCCTCCATCGAGCCTTACCTACCTCAGTTCTTTGCCTGTTAGTTCGGGCTTTGCAGGGGATCTCAACTCCCATCTCTTCAATAGTGAGATTCAACAAGAGGCCTAATCTTTCATATCTTGATCTCACCCAATTGGAAGAGAGATGAAAGCAACAACGGGAATATTTTCAGTTTAGCATCTTTGAACCAATAATAGTTAAGCATCCTATTGATCTGATGTCTACGGGGTACTAGTTGTCCTTTCTAGGTTATCGCGTAACTAGCAACCTACGCAGAATCTATCACACGACGCGATCAACAGAAATTCCTAATAGGTCGTACTGAAAAGAATCTGCGGACCACTTTCGTATGCTTAGAGTCTCTTCGTATGCAGGGAACGAGGGATTAGCCGTTTTCCACTTTCATGAGCATATGCTTTCAAATAACCTCGGGGACAACCTCACCTGGCATCGGGGCCAACCTCACCCGGCATACATAATCATCATCATTATCAAAAGAAAAACAGGACTATGTGTCCCATGCATGCAAATCTGGCATCTCACCACATAGGCCTCCCTATCCCGTGAGGTATGCACATGCACCACCATCCTACCAACTCAGATGGCTGGAATCAGGCTAATCGAAGGTTCCACTCAACGGTTATATCTCACGAGCATTACGCTCCATCACACACAATCAATCCATCAGTCAATCAATCATCATATTCATTACATCATCATGGCCTTATCATCATCCTCATGAGTTCTCAACATCAATCTCATCATCATTCTTATGATCAATCTCAACATACCATCATCATACTCAACATCATCATTACTTGGCCATTCATCATCATACACAATCATATTACATCATGTATATAGCATTTCCTCATATCAATATCACACATGCATAAATAGGAATAACGTTAACCTTTCGTGAAGCATGACATTCTCTCTTCACTCATTCCTTACATGTCTTATGGGATGATTACATCTTAGCATTCTTCTTAAAGTCCTATGATCATTATGAGGTAGCATCCTAATTATTATTATAATATTATATATGGGTGGTACATTATGAATTTCATCACCATAACTACACTTTTAAAGGTTAAGAGTATCATGCATTATTCAACCTCACCTCACTCTTCCTATTATCAAGTTTTTTAATGTATTATAGATACATTATGATCTCCTAATATATTACTACTTCATGTATTATTACTTACTTCATAACATCCTTTATTTTAAAGTCTTATTTATCTTCCTTTATAAATTATTATTATTATTATTATTATTATTATTATTATTTTATTGAATATCTTAAATCACTAAAAGAGGTTTAGTCTTATTAAAGTAACTTATTTTTATTTCAGAAAAACCAATATAAAATGATCAAGACCATACGGCCATTACCTTAAATTTTTACCAAAAATTCCTAAAATAATTACTAGTCATATTCTAGCTTATTTATCATGAAAACATGTGTTAGAAAGTATGTTTAAGGTCATTTTAAATTTTGGACAGAATTGTTTAATTTCCTAAAAACACTTTTCAAACACTTTTAATCAATCAAAATATTTCTAAAATACATATATAGTCATTAGTAACACTTTCAACACTTTTTACTTAAAATTAGGTACTTTAAAATTCTATTTTTTTATCATCAAAGCTTTGAACAAATATTTTCAAGATGAGATCTAAGGTTTTTGCAAAAAGAAACATTTCATTTCAAAACTCTTTTCTTCAAAGATGACTCACCAAAATGTGATGCTAGGAAATGAAACTTTGGAGATGAAGAGAACAAATCTTTGGCCTAGAGCTCCTTGGAAGGATGAGGCCTCAGAGGAACTCTTGAAGCTTGAAACATTCTTGGATCTTGAAGATGATGAACCTTAGAGGGTTATGTGTGTTTGGCCGAATGGATGCAAGGGATATTGGGGTTGTGTGTGAGGGTATGAGTGGTATGTCCACTTTATTGCCACTTGGCAAGAATTGGAGACTTGAGCTTGTTGATTGGCCAATGTGGGAGGTGGGCAATAGTTGTCTATTACTTGGTCTCCAAGTTTACTTGGTCTCCAAGTTTTGGGATTTTTAATTTATTTTAATAAAAAGAAAATCAATGATTGGTTGGTTTGAAAATAATTAAATAAATAAATATATACTTTTGAGGAAAATAAAATAAATCAATTAATTAAATAAATAAACAAATAATATATATATATATATATGTATATATATATGGCGGCTAAAAGGTATAAAAAGAGAGAAAATGTGACTTTTATTTAAAAGAATATCATTTTCCAAAAACTATCTTGATTTGAACCCTTGACCTTATGCTAATTACTTTGTAACTTAACAAGTTGTGCTGTTATGTTTCCTTGTTATAGTAACGAAATAATGATACCATATACTGTAGTATGTTCATCAATTATTATCCAAAAATAAACAACAACAATATTTAATCACACCATCAAGGGAATATATATATCAATCATGAGGTCATATAATAAATCACAAATCTCACTATATGACTTATTTTTTTAATTCTAGGTCTTAGGAGTAGAGGATGTTACAGGACTAGGGAAAGTAATAATAATAGTAACACAACAATATAACTAGCTCCGGCTATCAAAGGTCCGGTCCCATCAAGTCATACATAAACAGAGGGAAAAATGAGAATAAACAACGGAGGCTCTAAGCGCATCCGTCTTCACGTCCACTTGGCGTCTCCATGTCTAAGCTTGCATGATTACCTAAAATGTTTATCCACAATAGGGTGAACAACTAAAAGTCACTCAATAGGGGAACCCACCTCAGGTTTATTAAGAAAAAGGTCTAACATGTCATTGTTCAATTCAGGTATTAGTTCGCAAATAATAATAGTTCCCGAAGCATCTTAACATAGGTGCGTCTTGCTCATTTTATACATATATATATACATGCAATATCACATACCTTACGTGCATAATCATATCCCTGTGTTGTGTACTAAGTGCACCTAATCAAATACATACATCACATAACAATCATCATCATCATCATTGTTCTCATTCTTTATTTCTCTTTATCTCTGGTACGTATAATCTTTGGCCAGTCCCCCCTCTCTATCATTGATAGGATGTGAAATTATGAGCATTCTCTATCCTTATATGTACATCTTGCATTCTATAAGTGTCTTAATTATAGTTGTTTGCATTGTTATTGCATGTTTTGCATTTTGGTGGTTGATGTGGAATTTCATTACCTTTTGAGGCTTAGAGTAGACTTTAGCCTTGTTATATTTTTATGCACGTTTGGGTAGTGCTTTTGTATTTCAAGAACTTAGGCTAGAGCTACTTTGGGTCTTGGAAGCATTGGAAGCATCGGAGCTGAGGAACGAGCGGAACGGAGAACCGGAGAACTTTGCTGCAATTTCTGCATTTACTGCAACTGGTCGCTAGCGACCAGCATTATGCTTGCTGTGGTCGCTAGCGACCATCCCGAGACAGCACCCCCATTTTATGTTTTTTTGCAACTTAGTCATTAGTCCCTTTTTGTAATTAAGTCCCTTTATATAATTGGTCTGAGACACTTTACAGATCATTCTAGTTTATTTCCAAATTAGGTTAGGGTTTCTAGTGAGAGAATCTCCACCTTCTCTCTAGACTTTTCCATTTTTGTTCTTGCACTTTGTTATTACTACATTGCTCTACATTTCTCTAAGCTTAAATATAATTTCATTTTCATTTCCTGCATCTTGATTGTTCTTACTTCTCTATTTTATTTCTTCTCTTTAATTATGTGTGAGTAGTTTTCTCATTCTTGGTGTCGGGGAATGTCAAAATTCCATTTTCTCTTGAAACCCACTACTAAAATGTTTTCTTGCTTCTCACTCTCTTGGGTTTTTGAATGTTATTAAAGTTGGCTTGTATGGTTTCATACTTGCTGATTTTGATTATGCCTTGAATGTATTTTAATTTCTTGATTAAGGGATTAAAGTGTATTTAGGGGTTTATGGGTTTATGTGTTGATTAATGCATTGTCTCATTCATTGAGAGAGTTTGAATAATTCTTGATTAAGAATTAGGTTTGCATGTGCTTTGAGTAATTATACTATTTTGGTTTTGATCAAAGTCATTTTGGTTTAGTAATTCTTGAGCATGTGTAAATTGCATTCTATGTGTTTGATAAAATGCCTAAGTGAGTTTAGGAAAGGGAAAATGTAATTTTGTGCACAACTCAACACCAAGATTCTTTTTGCATTGTTAATATCTCTTGTTTCATTACTTTATTTACCTCTTACACAATCCCAACACTTATATATACTATACATTCTTGATCAACAACCTAAAGCCTCTTTGAGAAACGACTTGGGCTGACTAGCTATACTACTATAGCTAATTAACTCAATATCTGTTTGGGAACTTGTTTTAAATTCTAAATTGATTGTTGGTTGAGAGAATTAACGACGCTCTTAGCTTAACACCAATCATCTCCTCCGACCTACCAAAATCCCAAACATGAGCTCATCCTATTATAACGGGAAGAGGGGGCATCACCAGTCCCATTGGATGAGGCCACAAGCGGGATTTCCATCCCCCGAACGAACTCCTCATCCACAAGCGTAAAGGCGACAGTGTCTCTTAAACTTATTATTTCTCATTAATTCAATCCAAACCTTTGTGGATCATACATCATAACATCAATCCCATTTGGGATCATAATCATTCTCATCTCATAAACATAATAGCATCATGTACATCATATATATCATCATTATAACAACATCAAACATCAGCATCATATCCATGTATTCATAAAAATGTTTGCACATAAGAAAACATATGCTTTATTTCAAAATGTATCACTGTAACTCGTAGAATAGTTGTTTTAAGACATAATAAATATAATAAAATAGTTACATAATCATTTGATGAAAATCTGAGCTTAAAACGATGCAAAACGGTATGAAAAAACTGACTTTTGGTGCAGGAAACAGGCGACGGGGCTACGTGGCACCGACCGCGCGCTAAGGCTATGGAGGTCGTTGGGGGGGCGGCCGCTGGAGCGGTAGGGGCCATTAGGGTGGCTGTAGGTCGCTGGAGCGCCCAACGTTCTGCAAAATTGCAAAATGCGAGCCCAGCATCCGTAAACACATCCAAAAATAATTTTTAATCATCCAAATCAGCACAAATTGGGCAAAGATAAAATCTAAACCTCTACCTCAATTGGCTCTCAAATTGGACAAAACTCGAAGAAATTCTCCAATTTCTCCAACCTTTGAATCAATCTCGGTTTGAACCCTTGGGGTGGTAAAAGGGGTGTTCTTTTTAGTGTAATTGAGTGGGTAATTGTTGGAGTTGAGTCTATGATGATAGTATATGGTATGGGTGATGAGTTTTTGTGATTAAATTTGGTTTTTGGGTGAAAATCTATGAACAGATAGGGGAGGGAGAGATGACTACGGGTTAGGGTTGGAAATTAGGGATTTTGGGGAGTGTTTGAGTGTTATGAGGGGTGGTGAGTGTTATAAGAATGATGGGGGCTATTTTGCAATTTTAGATAGTTTAGGGACCAATAAGCAATATTGAGGGAGAGACCTATATGCAATTTTATAAAACTTATGAAATTCCCCAAAAGCATTTCTTTCACTCTTAATCCTCATTTTACTAATCCCTCATGAATAAATATATTTTCACCCTCACCCAAAATACTTTTTCTAATCTCAAGGCATAAGTACCGTATAAATACTTTTAAACCACCTGATATGCTCAAAATCACTTTTATTAAATCCTAAAAATACTCTTATGTTTCTAACTCATAATAATTAAACTATTTAACACCTTAAAATCATTTTTTTTCATACACCCTTAACACATAAAACTTTATTTTCATTATATAAAACTCATTATGCATATCTTAAACTCATATTCTTCATGTAAAACCGTTTTCACTTACTTGAAAAACTTTTCGATACTTTTCCATCCTTTAAAACCATCTTCATTCTTTAAAATCATCCATATCCCATCATCATGTATATACATTTATAAATCAACCATGCATAGATCATATTCGTCATACATACCGTACACTTACTTATAACACATAAAGCATGCATGGTTCAAATCAATCACATAGGAAAAACAATGCACATAGTACATCTTGCATACAATATACACAGACCAATTAGGCCCTAATCAAGATCAATTATCATTAATTACCCTTAATTAAGAGGTAATTGAAAAGTGTGGTGTTACATCGATCATAACATAAGTCAAACCAAGTTAAAATTCAATTTAGTCTTTTACATTATAAGTAATTTAAGTCTGTTATTTTGGAATTTGATCAAATTAGTCCCATGTATAATCCAAATCAAGTTAATCCCCAAACCAATTTTATTTATTGTTCTATTAATTGAATCATCATATGTGGATTACTCTCAATATTAATATTATTATTATTATTATTATTATTATTATTGTTATTGTTATTCAAATGAAAATTATTTTTATCTAAATTAATAATTATTTTTATTTAATAATAATTACTTTTAGGTTAAAATAATTATTAATTTTATTTAATATATTATTAATTATTAGAGTTAAAAGACATCTATATTCTATTAGTATATTAAATCACAAGTCATGACTATTTACCAATTAACCTATTTATTGACCTTTCTAAATTGTGTCACGTATGATAATGTTTGAACCCTTCTAAGATTCATTTATTTAATACTACAGTGTAAACATGAAAAATATTCATATTACTATCATAATATTAAATAATATATCTTAAATTATAATACTTAAGATAATATTATATTATTAACTTAAATTATTAATATATCTAATTATTAACATAACGGAGATTCCTATATTACATAATATTAACTTGAAATATAATATACCTGAATTGAAATAATTTATATCTAATTATTTGATTATTCTAAACTCTATAATATTATGTTGATTAACGTGTCTAAAATGTAATATTATTTCAAGTAAACATGGAAAATATTCATGTTACTAACTTAAACCAATCCTAAATTTAGATATATTATATTAAAATAATCAACGCAATATTATTTCAATTTATATGTATTATACTAGACTAATCAATTCATATTAGTACTGTATATGATAATTTAGGAATGCTTCATATTTTTGTGCATAATTTTTACTAATCCTTAATGAATATTTTTTAATGCAATTTTCTAATATTTATCTTTTAATTTATATAAAATAATTGATTTATGTTATTAGTTAAATAATATATTTTCTAATATATCTTTCTTTAGTTTTTAATATAATTATTTTCTATGATTTTTCTAATAACTTTAAAATATCATTATTTTCTACGATTTTTCTCATATCTTTCGGATATCAATGATTTTTCTAATATCTTTTAATTTTCTAACTAGTATATTACCTTTGCGATGCACGAAAATGTTAACAATAAAATAAATATATAATTTATATATAAGAAAATAAAATTTCAAAATTTTTAAATAAATAAAAAATAACATATTATTAAACTAATCATAATCATGACATGAATTTTTAAATAAATATTATAGATGAAATGTAATATGAGTTATTTAAATAAAATATGATTTTTTAAACTCTATTTCAAATTTTATTCCTTAAAACTAAATCTAATAAAAAAGGAGAATTAATAAATATGATTTAATAAAAAAATAGGATTCATTATTGATAATTAAATAAGAATAAATTATAATAAAATTATATTTATTATTATAATTAGTATATTAGTATATTTTCTAAATAGAAATTTTGAATATGAAATATTTTTATGGTTAAATAAATATCTTATAAAAAATTTAATAATTAAAATGAAATCAATTAAAATCAATAATAGTTAATTATATTAACTACTTTAATAATTACATTTTTTTGTATACACTAAAATAGGGAATAATAAATTTTATGATTATCGTTTCTTGGAAATAATATAATAAAAAATTAGCATATCTATCATAACAATTATATGATTTAATTGAAATTACGAATCATGTATGATAACTAATTATACTTAATACAACTATTATATGATTGTCTTCTGGTAATATTATAAGATTTATTCATTTTTGAAATTCTATAAATTGAATAAGATTTTTTTTTAATTTTTATACGATTTTTAAAAATTTCAATGTCAACTTACTATTTTTATATATGATTTAACTATAAATTTGAAATCATGATTAATAATAAAATTATAATCAAATAAAACCAAGTAATTAGAAAATAATTAATTAAGTTCACTAAATAATTTTTTTAAAAAAATTAGTATACCAAAACTTATATCTCAAAATATATAATTTAATCTTTCCCTATTTATAATTGATTCATACAATACATAAACTTAGATTTCCATATTATTAGTTATTTTTAATTAAATTATAAATATTTAAATTTTAAATGAAATTTAGTATATCTTAAACAAATATTATTTTTTTAAATATAAATTATCAAATATTTATCTAAAATTTATAAATCATGAGTAAAAATAATATTCAAATCAAACTCAATCAAACAATTTTATTTATTGATATCAATGATTTGATCTTAGAATTAAAATAAAAAATTTAAAAATGAATCTGAGAGAAATAAACATATTATACTCTCTAATAAAATTATTGAATCAATAATTGAGTCATGATGGTAATAATTTTAATTGATTCTATATATTATAATTATTACAAACTATATACTCTTTTAACAAATAATCTCAATAAAATCTTTATTAATTTTTTAAAACTCATCAATTTCATTTGAGATAAAAAAAAATTTCAAATTACTACATCAAATTTATGAATAATTTTAATGTAGATTAGAGTGATATGATTATTAAAAGTAGAAAACTAACAATTTGTTTATACACGTAGAAAATATAACAATAATAGTGAATAGTTTTTGAAACACAATTTTTTTAGAGAGAATATTTTTTCTTGATACGATATTCAATTATTGCATTTCAATTATCACTATCTTAAATAATTGTTTTCAATATTTAAATATTTGAATTGATATGTGTCTCTAATTACATTATTTTTCCCAAAAAATAGAAAACTAACATGTATTTCTAATATAATAATTGTGAAAAAATTCTCAAATACAAACCATTATATTTATTTAAATATTTGAAATGATATGCTGATACAAATACTACAAAGTAAAAATTGATTTTATTGAATAAATATGTGAATGAAAAATGCAAATTAAAAAAATAATGGAGATAGTGAAAAAAATAATTAAAATTATTGGAATAAAATGAGGCAATCTTTCCTTAATAAAATTTGAAAAGATAACTATAATATTCTAAATAGGTAGATACTTATCCCACTTTTATTAGTAGAATAAATTTAAAATTATTAATGAAAAAATATGTATAATTTTTAATATAAACATGTTGATTAGAAAAAACAAATTGGATTATTTTAGACCATATAACAAATTAAATGTTATTCAAAATAAAAAATACTAATTGATACCAATAATATTTATTGACAAACCAAAAAATTTTCTTTAAAAAAATAAAAAATATATATCTATAAGAAAGTTGACAATTTTTTCTCATTTTATGCAACATAATTGAAAAAAAGAGAGTCATTCAAGTTAAAATGTAAAAATATTATTTCATTTATAAAATACAGTAGTTAAAGAAAGAAAGTTTATATCTTTAATAAACAATAAAAATGCATTTTCATAGAGAAGTTTATGAATTTTCTCATTCCTTCCAACAAAATAAAAGATTAAAAAAATAAAAAGAATCATTCATGTCATGATAAAAAAATAATAAAAATAAGAGAAAAGAGAAAGCAAAATATCAAAAGGAAGAAGAAGATAGAAGGAGGTGTAAAAAATTTAAAAAAAAAAAAAGAGAAAAGAGGGTGAAGGAAAAAAAATGAAGAGAAGAAGAAAACTAAAAAATGTGTAGAAGAATGATGAAAAAAAAAATAAAGAAGGAAGAAAAATAAATAAATAAAATAGAATATATAAAAGATATAAAAAAAATGAAAGAGGAAGAAGAAGGTAGATAAAAAAAGATTAAAAGAACTTATAAATAAGAAGAGGAGGAGCAAGAATGAAAGATGATAAAATAAGAATAATGGAAGAGGAAGAGAAAAAAATGAAATTTAAAGGATTAAGAAAGAAAATATAATATGAATGTCAAATATTATTTTTAATTGAAAAACATAATTAAAATTTAGAATGATTGAATTTTATTTTAAAATTTATTAATTCAATTTTTCCTGATTTAATTTTATTATATAGTGATTGAGATATATTTTACAATATGAATATTTTCCATATTTATACCACAACATTAAATATGATAAATCTTAGAAGGATATTAACATTATCTTACATGACACAATTTATGAATTTTAATGAAAAGGCTAATTGGTAAGTTACATCATCACCTATCTTTTAGAATAATATATACATATATTTAAATAATTTTCTGATAATTTTTAGGAATTGTCTACGTACAGGATTAAATTATATATTAGATATGACAAATTATTCCTTTATTAAATTGTCTACGTTAAAAGATTATCTATGGAAAACGACCTTCATCTTCAACATGACAAATTATAAAGGTATAAAATCTGTATGGAAAGTCTCATATTTTATTTTTCCAAATATCGCTTTTCAGGATAATTTTATAGACAATAAATAATTTCTATTAGTATAATAAAACACATGTAAAAATTAGTTATTTATCAATAAACTCATTTAGTGAACTTCCTAAATTGTGTCACAATAATATCATAATTCTCATAGGATACATTTTATTTAATGAATCTTTTTGAATATCAATTTCTAATATGTATTTTTTTTTAATATCAATTTTCGATTCCATTATGATGTATTTTGTAAACATGGTAGGATCTAAATATGGAAAATATCCTTGTTACTATCTTAAATCAATTCTAAATTTAGATATATTATACCAAAATAATCAACACAATTTATTTCAATTTAGATATATTATACTAAAATAATCAACGTAATATTATAATCAATATAATCAATCTAAATTCTATATTTTAAATCAACTTAATATTATGTCAAATTTATATCACATTAAATTTCTGTAAATAATATAGACCAATTTCTAAACATATCTTAATTATATATCTGTTTACAAATTGAATAGTTTTTACAAAATAATTATATCATGCAAAATATCAAACTCATCTGGTTTATATCGGGCCAGCGGGTTGACCCGTTATATTTTTAAATTATTATAAATTATTTAAATAATAAAATAATATTATTTTGAGATTTCTTTTTAATAATCATTAAATTAAAATTAAAAAATCATAATCTATAATCTTAAATTTCAATAAAAAGTATCCCAAAATAAAATTAAAATCTAAAAAAAATACACTAATATATGAATATTTTTTAAAATAAAAATAATAATTCAACATGACGGGTTGACCCGCCTTTTCCCGTCATAGGTTGATAAAAAAATGGTGCAGATTGACATGTCTTAAAAAAGTGGATTAGGCGGGTTGGACTTGGAGGGCTAATCCAACGCGTTTAACCGGTTTTACAACCCAAAATATTCTTTATGAAAAATACATTAAATTAAAATTTTTATGAATTGAAAAATTATTGTAAATTGAAATTAAAATCTTTTGCATTCATGACGAGGGATTTCTTTGGTAGTAATAAAATTTATAGATACAAATATTCATTAACTATTATATAATTATAAAAAATCATATATTCATTTTTAAGACCCGTCAAGTTATTCATCAAATCACAATTATTATTCATTACAGGGGATTTCTTTGATACCAATAAAATTTACGAATATAAAAACTCATTAACCATTATATAATTATAAAAAAGTCGTTTTTTAATACTGGTTAAGACCCTTAAGTTGAGTTCTGAACCTTAATAATAAAATAATAAATTAAAAAAGAAGTTAGTCCGAAGAGTATGGTTGAACGGTTAGAAGTTTATACTCTTTTAATCAAGTGTTAGAGGACTTTATTCTTATCTTAAATATAAAAAACTTTAGATTTGTCTTATCCTTTAAGATGTCTACGAGCCACCAAAGAATTAATCAAGACAAAATCCCCTAATTAGTTTCTTTCAGAATGAGAAAATAAAAATTAGTCCTGCACATGTCAAACGTTGGACTTATCAGTCCCTCTGTTAATATTCTCAAACGGGAATGATGATCCGACAGTAACGGTGATGATGTGTCATTTAATGACACATCATCATCACCATAAACTAAACGACGTCATTTTGATGTTCCAAATCATCACTCACTTAACCTCACCTCACCCCCTCTCTCCTCTAACACTTCACTTCCCTTCCGAAACCTTAAGTGAGTGATGATTTGGAAATCAAAACAACGTCGTTTAGTTTATGGTGATGATGATGTGTCATTTAATGGTCCCACATCATCACCGTTATTGTCAGATCATCATCTCCTTTTGAAAAGATTAACAGAAGGACTAATAAGTCCGACGTTTAACATGTGCAAGGACTACTTTTTTACTTTCTCATTCTGGAGAGACTACAATGTCAGATTGTTAATTATGAAAGGACTAATTTTGAGGGTTTTTTCATTAATCAATGGTGGATACCCAATGGTGAAAAAAAAGAGTTATGATATTTGTACATACTTTTTTGTATGTAAGATAAACATACAAATAAATCCAAGGATGAAGAAAAAAATTTAAAATGCTGGAGTGATGTCACATCAAAATCCAATGGTAATAAAGTGGGTAGAGAAATATATGTAAGAGAAAATGTATCTCAGAATATCATTATTGAAAAAAAAAAAAAAAAACCACGGACTTTTCAATGGCAAACGGTACCAACTGTGAAGACTAGAGACACACTCGGGTGCAGCTCTCTTGAGAAAATAGAGATTCCTTGCTCCATCACACATGACTCGCTTTTGTTACCTACACGTATATGTATGCTCCTTCCTGTCCTCTCTCACTACCTCTTTGGGAAAGGAAAATCGCTGAATCGATAGACTCTGATTCTCCGATGATGTCGGTTATTGTTATTGCTGTAATACTTCTACTGAACCTGCTTGTGGGTTTTGGTCACTGCCACATTCCCACCACTCTCGAAGGTCCCTTTGATCCTGTCACCGTTCCATTCGACCCCGCCTTGCGCGGCATCGCGGTCGACTTGCCGGACACCGACCCTCGGGTTCGCCGCAGTGTCAGCGGCTTCCAACCGGAGCAAATTTCACTTTCCCTCTCTACCAACCATGATTCCGTTTGGGTCTCATGGGTTACAGGTAGCTTTTGATTTGGAGTTTCCTTTTTAAGTTTTGACTATTTTTAATTTCAATGGTAATGATGTTCTGTTCATGATAATGTCAGGAGATTCTCAAATTGGTTACAATATAAAGCCATTGGACCCTACCACTGTCTCAAGTGTTGTTCTTTATGGAAAGTCTAGGTCTGCATTGGTACATGTAGCTAGAGGCCGCAGTCTCATCTACAATCAGTTTTATCCTTTTGAAGGCCTACAGAATTACACTTCTGGAATCATCCATCATGTTCGAATCACAGGTAACTTATCTTCTTGTTTCCTACATGATCTATATGCTCAATTTTCTTTATTTCTGATGAATAGATAGCATTATAATTATGTACACTTGTTATGGTGTAACTTGGCAATTTTCTTTCAATCCTCCAATGAAAGTTAGATGTTTGATAGAGGCAATGATGGCAATTAATTCATGTCACTGACTCAACCTTTTTAAGGCTAGTTGTTCTTCTTTGAATCAAGCAAATTATCTAAGAAAGACAGCAATCCTGTAATCCACGTACTAATTCATGGCATTTAATTTCACGGTGTAAAGAAAGTATTTTATTTAAATGATTAGAAGTGAGACATATGCGTCGTGTTACCTGTATTGCATACCATAGAGCACACTGAAAACCTTGTAAGTAAAGCAAAATGTTTAGCTGATACAGTTCATTTGAACTAGTTTCCACTATATGTAGGATTGGAGCCAAGCACACTATACTATTATCAATGTGGAGATCCCTCACAAGCCATGAGCGGTATCTACTATTTCAGGACCATGCCAATTTCTGGTCTGCAGAGCTACCCAGGCAGAATTGCAGTAGTTGGAGATCTTGGTCTCACTTATAATACAACTGATACCATCAGTCACCTGACTAATAACAATCCGGATCTTGTTTTATTGATTGGTGATGTAACCTATGCAAATCTGTACCTCACAAATGGAACCGGGGCTGACTGTTATAGCTGCTCGTTTCCACATACTCCTATACATGAAACCTACCAGCCTCGATGGGATTATTGGGGAAGGTACATGGAAGAATGATATAAATTCGAAGCAATAGATTAGGGCTGTTGAAAAAGTTGTGATGTTATTTTTATATCTTCTTATGAAACCATAACTAAATGATTCCAGGTTTATGCAGAATCTAGTTTCTAAAGTTCCAATTATGGTGGTAGAAGGAAATCATGAAATTGAAAAACAGGCAGGAAACAAGACATTTGTAGCTTACAGTTCTAGGTTTGCATTCCCCTCTGAAGAAAGTGGATCTTTATCCACATTCTACTACTCTTTCAATGCTGGAGGCATTCATTTTATAATGCTTGGGGCTTATATTAATTACAATAGAACAGGTATTTCCCTTTTCACCATATAATGATTTGCCTTCAATTAATTTGTTTGGATTTCTACTATTGATTTATTAAGGTGCTCTCATGCATTGCTTTGAAACATGCCAGAATAAAAACGAATCAGACGGGAAAATGAATTCATGATTTTGAAGTTATAGCAGTATGGAAACCATGGTTTGCTAACATGGATTTGTAGTGAGTTTGCTGTAATATCTTGCGATCTCAGTTTACAGAAGGAGAAAATATAGGCAGCAGTATGGATTAAGTCTAGAAAGTGAGATAGATAGGGGACCTACTTTAGTCAGGGATTAATTATGGCGGAGCAAGTAGGAGGTGGTTAGGATTTTAAATATTTGTTATGGATTTATTATTTTGTTAGGAGATTATTTAGCTTTCTGTTATCAGCAGTATTTAAGGAATAAACTCAGCACTATTTAGCTTTCTGTTATCAGCGTTTACCGAAGGATGATTGATGACCACATCGCCGTGGCCATTCACCAACACCGCGCAAGGGAAACCAATGAGTGTTTTTGAGAGTTTAGGGTTTATGTTATGGTGGAATGGGTCTTAAGTCCGCCGTGTTGTCCATGCCGGAGGGTGGCGATGCTTTTGTAGTTCAGCTCTGGCCTCTTTTATGCGGTTCTGCCCCGGTTTCTCTGGTCCCGACAGAAATCCAGCGGGTAATTGAGGATAATACATTAGTTTTTCAATCTCTCCCGGGCCTCCCACCTCACTGGAGATATGATCATGCTATTCCTCTAAGGGATGGAGCACTCATTCCCAACATTAGGCCGTATCGATATCCACATCATCAAAAGGCAGCAACTGAGAGCATGGTGATTTAGATGCTTTCCTTAGGGATTATTCAACCAAGCATAAGCCCCTAAGCTAATCCCATATTGCTGGTTCGTAAGAAAGATGGGAGCTGGCGTTTCTATGTTGACTATCGCGCCTTGAACAAGATCACTGTACCAAATAAGTTTCCTATCCTAGTGATTGATGAATTGTTGGATGAACTTTCTGGTGCCACCATTTTTTCTAAGCTTGACCTGAAGTCTGGTTATCATCAGATCAGAATGCGTGAGGAGGACATTCCAAAGATGGCGTTCCATCTACCATTGTCACTGACTGAGACAGAAATTTTATGAGTACCTTTTGGTCAGGGCTTTTCCGCCAATCAGTAACCAAATTGCAGTTTAGCACTACTAATCACTCGAAGACAGATGGACAGATGGAGGTTGTCAACATATGTCTGGAAACTTATCTTAGATGTTTTGTGGGCATGAAACCAAAACAATGGGTTGCTTGGTTACCCTGGGCAGAGCTATGGTTCAACACCAATTATAATGCATCCACCAACACTTGTCCTTTTAGGTGTTATTGGGAGGATCCACCTGTATTATTCAAGGATGATTCCAATTCAGCAGTGGAGGATATCAACAAGTCATTGGCCGAGAGGGATATGATAATTCATGAATTAAATGGCAACTGAACAAAGCACAAAACAAAATGCGAAATCAAGCAAACAAAAACTGCCGAGATGTGGAATTCCAGGTGGGGGATATGGTCTATCTGAATTTGAAGCCTTATCGCATGAGATCCTTAGCTACAAGGGTCAATCAGAAGCTAAGTCCTCAATATTTTGGCCCTTACAAGTTGCTGGAAAGAATTAGCCAGGTTGAATATAAGCTGGAATTACCAGATGGCTTGTTGGTTCATCCAATCTTTCATGTGTCGCTTCTTAAAACCTGTGCAACCAAGGATATTCAGCCTCAACCTCTCCCATCAGGAATGATGGATGGATGGGATATGCAACTTCAGCCTCTTGCTGTCGTAGCTGTTAGGGATGGCAACCAAGGGGACAAGGAAGTATTATTTCGCTGGAAGGGCATGCCAGACTTTGAAGAATCATCGGAACTTGCAGAGGACATCAAGCTAGCTTTTCCAGAGTTCCACCTTGAGGACAAGGTGGTGGTTGAGCAGTTGGGATTAAGTCTTATAACTAAGTAGTCAGGGATTAATTATAGCCGACTAAGTAGGAGGTGGTTAGGATTTTAAATATTTGTTCTGGATTTATTATTTTGTTAGGAGATTATTTAGCTTACTGTTATCGGGAGTATTTAAGGAGTAAGCTCAGCATTAGAAATTAGGATTTGTTTTCTCAGAATTATCTTAGGAGAGGTAGGGCTACAGTGCTCTACCTTTGTGTATGTGTTCTTCATTAATACTATTTCTTCTTAGACTTCTCTTCTACTCTTCTCTATCTCTGTCATATCTCTGTTCTATCAGTATGTCAACCTGGATCTGGAAGTTTTCAAATCTAGTATTCAGTTGTTAGAATGAATGATGTATTTATTAGTTAAATGTGTTGAAATTCTCATTGTAATTGTTCCTAGGCTTTCTTAATTTTGATTTGAATCTACTAATAGATTTTGTTCTATTTTCTGAGTTTTCTTAACATTGTTACCTGAGATGGCTCATTTTCTTGACAGCTGATCAATATCAGTGGCTGGAGAGAGACCTGGCAAGTGTTGATAGATCAATCACTCCCTGGCTTGTAGCTACTTGGCACCCACCATGGTATAGTACTTTCAAGGCCCATTACAGGGAAGCAGAGTGTATGAGGGTGGAGATGGAAGACCTGCTATATTCATATGGTGTGGATATAGTATTTAATGGACACGTAAGTTATTCTAATCAGTAAAAATTATAATCAATTTAAGCTTGTTCCTTTACTCCAACTGACCATCATAGAATAGCAGTGAGAAAAAGAGGCAAAAATAAGACAACCTGCATATACCATGGTTATCAAATGATTTTCTTCTTCTGAAGCAAATTGGAACATTAAATTCTCTCGCTTTAATAAACCATGACCATGGATCTGTCTCATCAGCGTTCTATCTTAAGTTCACCTACACCACAAGCATGTTGTTAAGGGCTAACATGTATAGATGGGGACTTTAATCAAATATTTATATGGTCTAGAACTACCATTGTTGAGCAAGGAGGCAAAAACTAGTACTTTATTGATGATAAAGATATTTCAACATTCAATACCACTTGTGCACCTTACGATATTTAGTGCACATTAGGACATTTACAATAACTATTTTACACACTCTTGGACACTATCATACTCACTTCTTGAATTACGTAAAATACTGTCATAGAACACTCTTTATCTCTTGGCACACACTGCTCACGCACAGCACTCCTAATTTTCTAGCTTGCTTTCTCCACTTGATGCTTACTGCTTCACTTGCTGCTTACACACAAGCTCATTAGCCTTATTTTTAGACTAACAAGGTCGGTCATCACATACCCACTAGTAACTAGATTTTTTAGTTAACACAATTTTTTTATTTTATCTACTAGTAACTTCTATTAATAATATCTAGATAGTTAATGATTGTGTTTGAGATTTTGATCTTGTTTTGTTTTTATTAAGCATGATTGCTTGATATTTTTCTGAAGTAATAATGTGTAGAAAATTCTAGGAAACTCTAATAATCTTGTGCTGATTTTTCATTCTCCCCCTCAGCACTAGATCTCCTTTGTATTCCGAGTTGTTGGCGGAACTCTAAAAATTTGTTATTGCTTAACCCTTTGGTAAAAATATCTGCAATTTATCGGTGTTGATATACTCTATTTCTTCATTCAAAACTTTCTCTCGTAGGAAATGATAATGAACCTCCACGTGATTTGTCCTTGCATGGAGTACAGGATTCTCTGCCAATTGTATTGCAGACTTGTTATTACAGTGTAGCGGAATCATACTTTTGACTGGTTGATGCAAGTCCTTCATTAATTGCATTAACCATATGCACTCTTGTGCCTCCACTGTTGCTGCCCTATACTCAACTTTTGTCGATGACAATGAGACTGTCGGTTGTCTTTTGTTGCACCATGAAATTGCTCCTAATTCAAGAGTGAATACACATCTAGTAGTCGATCGACGAGTATCGTGATCTTCAACGTAGTCGGCATCACAATACCCCACCATTTCACATGTATCACCCTTTCTGTAAAGTATTCCACAGTCTATTATGCTTTTGACATACCTTAGTATTCTTTGAACAGATGCGGCTTCTTTGGATTTTGCATGTACCTACTCACAACACCGACAACATAAGAAATGTCCAGCCTTGACAATGTTAGATAGATGAGGCTTCCAACTAATTGTCGGTACATAGTTGGATCTTCTAAATCTCTTCCTTCATGTGGACAAAGCTTGACATTTGTCTCCATTGGGGATGATATTGGCATGCAATCAAGCATGCCAAACTTCTGTAATAAATCCTTAGCGTACTTCTGTTGACACAAGAATAATTCTTCTTTGGTGCGATCCATCTCTAGTCCAGGAAAGTGTTTTAGTTCTCCAAGCTCCTTCATCTGGAATCGTACTGATAAGTTCTCTCTTGTTTGACGTATCTCTTCAACACCGTCACATGTGATGATTAAATCATCAACATACACCAGCACGATTGCTAGTTTATTGTCTCGTGCCTTGACGAACAAGCTTGTGTCTGAAGGTGTTAGATGAAATCCACTCTAGACTAAGAACTCTGCAATCTTGTTGCACCATGCTCTCGGTGCTTGTTTCAGCCCATACAATACTTTCCTTTGCTTGCAAACATGATCTAGATGAGCTTTGCTTTCGAATCCTTTTGGCTGCTCCATGTAGATTTCTCGATCAACTTCTCCATGCAGAAAAACATTTTGCACATCCATTTGCCAAAGCTTCCATAATTTGCATGCTGCTAATGCAATCAGAACTCTCACAGTGGTAATCTTCGTGATCGGGCTGAATGTCTCGTCAAAATCCAGCCCGTATTGCTGAGAAAACCCTCGTGCAACTAGTCGAGCCTTGTACCTTTCTATTGATCCATTTGGACAAGTCTTGATCTTATAGACCCACATGCTCCTTCATCTGGAATCGTATTGATAAGTTCTCTCTTGTTTGACGTATCTCTTCAACATCGTCACATGTGATGATTAAATCATTAACATACACCAGCACAATTGCTAGTTTATTGTCTCGTGCCTTGACGAACAAGCTTGTGTCTGAAGGTGTTAGATGAAATCCACTCTAGACTAAGAACTCTGCAATCTTGTTGCACCATGCTCTCGGTGCTTGTTTCACCCCATACAATACTTTCCTTTGCTTGCAAACATGATCTAGATGAGCTTTGCTTTCGAATCCTTTTGGCTGCTCTGTAAACACCGTATTTTATCCGGACATTTATTATTATTAATAGAAAAAATAAAAAAATAAAAAAAATAATAAAATCATGATCAGCATCTCATTAAATCACATAATTACATTCAAATTTGACATAATCTCATTGCATCAAACATAACCAATCAGCATCAATTATCATCAATCACAATCTCATAACACACAATCAAGATCAAATGAAATCAAATTATATTCAGAAAAAATCAATCATAATTTCATTACATTAATGCTAATTTTACCCTAGGTAGTTAGTATATATTGAGCATTTTCATCACCACCATCAGACACACAACAACAAGCTCGCCCCCTCAGCCATCACCATACACCACAACACACTCAACCAAAAGTACAAAAAAAAATAGAGAAGAAGATGAAAGTACAGAACAGGACAACAGAATAAGCAGAAAACAGAACAGCAACAACAAGAGCAACAATGCACCCTAGCAGCTCCGGGCACCGTCCTCCATCGCAGAAGCCAGCAGCAGCGGCGGCCAGATTCGCCGAAGGTTGAAGCCCTGGCAAGACTAGCCGCTGCCGCCTCCACTCCCATCCGCGGTCGCGCCTCCATCCCTCGTCTTCCCAACCATTCGCCGCTGCAGCCGCGGGTGTCGCGGCTCCGTTTCCTATCTCCTCCATGGCGACCATGACAGTGAGATCCTCCCTAGCCAAGCTCGCAACAACAGCAGCAATGAGAGCAGCGCATGCGTGAACCAACACCATCGCTCTCCTTCCCCGAGACCATAGCAGCAGCGGCAGCGGCTCGACAGAACCAGCACCAGCTAAGCCTCCGTGGTCCACCTTCTTCCTCGGCGCTCCGACAGCCACAGTGGTCCCGCGCGACGCCAACAACAGAGGAAACAACGACTGCAAATCGGCAGCAGCACCAGTGCAGCAGTTGCGGGCTCCGCCCGTAGTGGCAGACAATCGTGCCTCTCCCTCCCTCTTCACCGGCAGACCTCGGCAGCAGTAGCAGCGGCGCGCCGCCGCACTGTCTCTCTCCTCTGCAACTCCGGTCTCTCACCCTCCACCATTATCGGCCGATCGTCCAGCTCCGCGACAGCCACCACCCCAAGGTTCCAGCCGCCATCGGAGGAAACCAAACGAGGAAGGAGGTGCGGCCATGGCTCCAGCAGCGGCGCCGAAGCCCGCTTCCCCGTTTCCTTCCTTCCTCTCTCTCCTCGCGCCTCTCGCTCTCTCTCTCCTAATTGCAGCGGCGGCAACGCCACTCTTCCATCTTCCCTTCTTTCCCTATATGGGAATTAGGGATTGAATGAGGGAGTTTGGTTTGTTTTATTATTATTATTATTATTATTATTAATTTTATTACTTCTCTTAAAAAAAAAAAACAAAATCAAATTCTTTTTTCTATTAATATCAAAATAAAATTCTTTTTTTACTACTCAGATCTCGTTGTGTGATTTAATCATCCTCGAGGATCGCAATTTGTGGGGTACTTGTGCGAATCATATCGTCCTGTACCCCTAATTTTTTTTTAATAAATCATTTCCTTTTTTTAACAATTCTTTTTCTTTCAATTAAAATCAAAGCAAATTTCATAAAATCTTTTCCTTACAAATTATTTCGTTGTATGAGATAATCATCCTCGGACTAATAGACTGTAGGGTACTTGGACGAATCATATCGTCCTGTATCCCAAAAATATCTTTTTCACAAATAATAAAAATTACAATCATCCTCTTTCAAATTAAAATCAAAACACAATCCTACAAAATCTTTTTACAATTTATATTATTTCGTTGTATGAGATAATCATCCTCGAAATTTCAAATTATAGGATACTTGTGCGACTCATAACTCGTCCTGAATCCAACATTTTCTTAAAAACACACAACGCACAAACATTTTCTACAAGAACGACGTGGGTTTGAGTTCCTCATTGCACCAGAGGATACGTCGGCGCAGGCCACAACCTGTCAACCCAAAATTAAATTTCAAAATCATTTTGTTCCTTTTTCATGTGTTTCGTTTCATTTATTTCGATTTAAAGGGGAAATTAAATGTTATTAAATTATAAATAAAGATTTGCATAATTTGCTCTAGGGTAACCGTATTTATACGAATGTATTAGGGGTGCAGTGGGATTAAATTCTCACCCTTCCCTAATCATAACTCGACTCCCGAACCTTATCTCTAAAAAGACCAGTTTTTCACAAAATAAAGGTTTTCCAATTTTTCCATAATTAAAATTGGTGGTGACTCCATTTTTCTCCATTTTTAGTCACGGCACCCCTCGGGGACATTGTGACATGCTCCATGTAGATTTCTCGATCAACTTCTCCATGCAGAAAAACATTTTGCACGTCCATTTGCCAAAGCTTCCATAATTTGCATGCTGCTAATGCAATCAGAACTCTCACAGTGGTAATCTTCGTGATCGGGCTGAATGTCTCGTCAAAATCCAGCCTATATTGCTGAGAAAACCCTTGTGCAACTGGTCGAGCCTTGTACCTTTCTATCGATCCATTTGGACGAGTCTTGATCTTATAGACCCACATGAAAGAAATAGGTTTGACATCTTTTGGTCTTGGCACTAGCTCCCATGTTTGATTTTGTTTTAGTGCTGCAATTGCTTCCTCCATCGCCTTGATCCATTCATCGTTTTGTTGGGCCTCTTCATAGGTTCCAGGCTCCTTGGCTTCCATGGCCACCGCAACATTAGCATACTTTGAATTTGACTTTTTTTGCCTAGCAGATCTCCTTAGTTGAGGTTGTTTTTCATCTGGTCCATCTTTAGGATCTTCATGTTCCCTTTGATGAACTCCCATTTGCCACAAACTTTTCTTATGCCTTTCGGTCGGTCTAAGTTGAACTTGAAGGTTGTTATGTTTCTCCTTCATTTTGCTCCCCCATCTTTTCTTCTCTCATGCCATCAATCTCCTTAGTATCTAGCAGCACTACTTGTTGTGGCGACCACCAAGAGGAGGCTTCATCAAACATCACATTTTGTAATGTATAATATCGATTGGTTATAGGATCGCAACATCTCTAACCTTTTCTTTGGTTGTCGTATCCCATGAGGATACAACAAACTGCCTTTATATCCATCTTACTCCTTTGGTGATCCGGAACGAAGACATAAAACACGCAACTGAATACTCGGAAGTGACTAACTGTGGACTTCATCTTCCATAGTCTCTCAAATGGTGAGACGAACTTGAACTTGGCTTGCGGAAGCCTATTTATCACGTGCGCTGCAGCCTTCATACATTTAGCCCAAAATCTACTCGGTACGTTCTTGGCACGCAACATGCTTCGACAAGTCTATGCAAGATGGCAATTCTTTCTTTCTGCCACGCCGTTCTGTTGAGGAGTATTTGGACACGTTATCCGCCTTCATATCTTATGCTCCTTCAAGGATTCATAGAATTCTTTTGATGTATACTCCCCCCGATTGTTTGTGCGAAGGCAACAAATCTTCTTGCCGGTTCTCTTTCAGCCTTCTCCTTGAACTCTTTGAGTTTCGTCAAAGTTTCTAATTTTTCCTTCATGAAGTACACCCAGACGTACCATGAGTAATCATCAATAAAGGTTACCATGTAGCGGTACCCTTTGACTGGTGGTTGTTTAACTTGCCCAAGTAAATCCGAGTGAACTAACTCCAATGGCTCTTTAGCTTTAAACTTTGATGATTCGTACAGAAGTTGATGAGCCTTACCGTACTGACATCCGGCACATACGACGTCTTCTCGAACCTCTGGTTGAGGGAGACTTGAGAGCATTGTCTTCTTCATCATCACCTAAGCTTGTGAAAACTCACGTGCCTAAGGTGTGCATGCCACATATTCACTGTCTCGTTCTTTCGAGTCTTATCTACGTAAGCGGTCTTTGCAGACATTACATAGATCGACTCTAAGGTAGTGTTTTTTTCAATGACTCTAGAGTCAGAGTCAAGGGAGTCATGGAGTCAGTATCACAGGAGTCAGAGTCATAATGACTTCAAAATTGGCTCCAAACACACTCTCACATATCTGTGCCTCCCTTCCAGCACACAGTGATTACCTTCCAATACATAGTGACTCCAAAATTGGAGTGAACAAAAAATTGACAATTTTGTTCACTGTGTCTGAGTCACTGTGACCCTCGTACCAAACACTTGACAGAGTCAATTTTTCACTGACTCCTAACTCTTACCCCAGATTCTGGAAAAACAAACGCAACCTAAATGTCATCCTTTTAGGATTGGTTTCCTAATAGTTTTTATCTCATCCGAAATTTTAACATCTTCTAGGCCAAATAACATGTATGTCCCTGACCTTGTCATTTGAGATACTTAGATTAAATTTTTCTTCATTCCAAGTACATAATAAACATTATGTAAGTGTACCCAATTGTCATTGCATCTAGGTGAGATCACCACATTCCCAATGTCCGCGGTTGGGAATCTTGAATTGCCTGCCGTCACCACGACTAGATTTCCTTTGTACTTGGTCGTGCTCTCTAGTTTCTCTTTGTCACCTGTCATATGATTGGGGCAACCTGAATTGATGATTCAATCCTTGTAGTTGATGGCTGGTGATTGATGAGTGGCTGTGAGTGCTACTTCTTTTGGTGACTCCACAAGCTCTTCGGCAAAACTCATTTATTCTTATCAAGATTCTTTTATGATTGCAAATGAAGTGGAAGCTTCCCAATCTTCTTTTTCGTTGTGTTCTTCCTTCATTTGACGAACAGAAGTTGTCGCGTTGCTCTCTGTTGTCTTCTTCCTGAACAAGCAGTCTCTTGCAAAATGACCCTGTTTTCCACAGTTGAAGCAGACATATCTCGCCTCTTAGTCTGCTAGGTTGTTACCCACTGGCTTGCTCTTTCCTTCTCTTCATATTTTTCTTTTCTAAATTTTTGTTCATAAATGGCTTTCCCTTCCCTTTCTTCTACTAGTAAACAGTGCTTCTTCCTCACTCTTCACTGATACTCCATTCATTTGTTTGACTAACGGTTCTTGGTCAACCAACAAATTTTCTAATTCTACAAGGGAAGATTGGGTTGACCAACCTTGAACAGTGGTAATAAAACTTCTATATTCGGATTTTAACCAATGAACAATAATTCTTATCATGCATTTATCTGATATTTTTTCATCTGGATCTAATTCAGAGATCTCATGACAGAGAGATTTTACCTTTGTAAAATATTGGTTAATCGTCAGATCTCCTTGAGTTGTGGACATGAGCTCATTCTCCAAGAGTTGTAGCCTCGTGTTGTTTGTTTTTTAGAACAATTTCACGAACGTGTCTCATGATTCCTTCGGCGACTCTGCTTTCTTGATATGCTGCAGCATGTCGCGCTCTACTGTGGTATTGATGGTGTACATCGCTTTCCCCGCCTTAATATTCCACTTGCTCAATGCCTCCGCTTCGCTAGGTGACTTTGTCTCATTACCTCCAACGATCTCTCAGAGATCTTGGCCTTTAAGGTATGACTTAATACATGTTTGCCATGTATCGTAATTCTGGGTGTTGAGCTTCTCGATTCCACCAACCACTTGCATTTTTGCTAGAGACTGGATAAAATTTTCTTACACTGCTTTGATCCCCGACTTACAGTGTCACAATCCCAGACAACGATTTTGCAAGAGAACTCAAGTTCTAACGGGAATCTGACTGATGTTATTGCTATGCTAGGGGGGAATGTTGGACTAACCCTAGAAGAATTACAAGAATCTCAGAGCTCTGCAGAGAACAATCTCTCTGCCCTCAAACTACTCAAAACTAATAAAACAAAATTATCACTATTCAACCCTCCTCTTCCCTCCCTTTTACCTATTTATATACAAGTGTTTAGTTACTAACTAACTCCTTAAGACTAGTTTACATCCCACACCCTCTAATTCCCTACTTTTCTCCTCTAATAAACTTTCCCAAACCTGCTTGTCCTATCATTACTCCCCCCCTGAAAGTCCACCTTGTCCTCAAAGTGCAGCTGAGGGGAACGCTCCAGCAACTTTTCCTTATTTCCTAAGTGTCATCACAGCTAGGCAGCCCTTCCCAATGGATCAACAACTCAATTCTACCAACTTCAGTGGTTCCGCCTCCCAAAACAGATGCTGGCACCACCTGCAATTCCCCTTCTGCTGTCAATCCTGTAGGCAGAGCGTGCGTCTGCTACCTTGTTGGTACTGCTCTCTTCAATTTACTGACATGAAATACTGGGTTGGTAATTCCAGTTTGTAAGCCATTTTTCCTACTTTTTCCAACACTTTGAAAGGGCCATAGAACCTTTGCGCAAGCTTTTCATTCGGGCGGCGGGCTAGGGACTTCATCCGGTATAGTTGTAGGTGCAAATAAACTAAATCACCCACTTGAAACTCCACCTTTCTCTTGTGCTTGTCTGCAAACTGCTTCATTCACATTTGCGCCTTGCTGAGATTATCTTTTCACATGGCCAACAACAAATCTCTAGTTGAGGTCAATGCTATTGCTTCTTCTACTTTAGAAGGGTAAGTCTCACCCTAGAATAATATTGGTGGCGAAGTGCCATACAATATTTGGAATGGAGTAATCTTAGTAAAAGCATTGAAGGTGGTATTAAACCAATAATTCGCCCACGATAAGTAATCCACCCAAGACATAGGGCGTTGTCCCACAAAGCAACGTAGATAGGCCTCCAAACGACGACTCACTACTTCCGTTAGACCATCCGTTTGTGGATAATACCATGAACTATAGTTGAGTGTTGTTTTAGCCAAGGTGAATAATTATGTCCAGAATTTGCTGAGGAACACACTTTCTCTATCCGAAGCAATGACCTTAGGAAAGCCATGTAATCGAATAATCTCCTTCACAAAAGTTTGAGCCACATCCTTGGCTGTATAAGGAGGGGACAAGGGCAGGAAATGGCTGAACTTTGGACAATCTATCCACTACTACTAGGATAGTATCCTTCCCTTTCGAACGAGGTAACCCGGTGATGAAATCCATAGAGATTTCTGACCAAACCCGATCAGGAATCCCCAAGGGCTGCAGGCTGGTGACAAGGCTTGGTACTTTATTTAGCTGTTGCCTGGCGAGAAGCAACATAATCCTTCACATCCTTGTGCTTGCCCTTCTAAAAAACCACAGCAACTAGCTTTTTGAATGTTCTCAAGAATCCTGAGTGACCTCCCATTGCTGAATCATGATACTCAGCCAGCATTAAAGGAATCTGGCTTGATTTATGTGGAATAACAGCTCTGCCCTGATGAAATAGTCTGACCTTGTGTAAAGAATAACCAGCTGGAGCAGCATTTCCTTGCTGTAAATCCTTAATAATGCCTTGCAGCACCTGATCTTCCTCAATTTCAGCCACAATTGTTACATAAACCAGTCTGCACAACCGAGATAACATTATACATCATTTGTCTAGAAAGAACATCAGCCGCCTTGTTCTCTAGCCCTGGCCGGTACTGAATATCAAAGTCCATCCCCAACAGTTTCGAGGTCCATTTTAGAAGCTCACCATCCATCAACCTCTGATCAGTAAGAGGTTGTTTGGTTACCGTTTTCATTTTCTGTTTTCTCTGTTTTCAAAATTTTGTGAAGGAAATACTGAAAACAGAGAAACAATAAAATCTCGTTTTCTCTGTTTTCAGTATTTCCTTCACAAAATTTTGAAAACAGAGAAAACAGAAAATGAAAACAGAAAATGAAAACGGTAACCAAACAGCCTCTAAGAAATTTTAAACTTCTCTGATCGGTAATAATTGTGAAATGATGCCCAACGAGATAGTGCTGCCATTTCTGCACAGCCAAAACTATTACCATGAGTTTCTCGTATGCTGACTTCTTTTGTGCTAGAGGAGACAAAACTTGACTGAAACAGGCCATAGGTCTGCCCTTTTGGGATAAAACTACACCAATTCCTTGGCTAGAAGCATTGGTTTCTAGGACAAATTCCTGAGAAAAATCAGGGACAACCAGTATAGGGAGCTCAGCCATTGCCTTCTTCAAGTTTTCAAAAGCAATCTGAGCGCTTGGAGACCAACAAAAAGCGTCCTTCCTAGTCAGATCAGTAAGAGGTTTGGCAATCACCCCATAACCCTTCACAAAGCGTCTATAGTAACCCGTAAGACCAAGGAATCCCCAGAGAGCTTTAATATCTTTAGGAACCGGCCGATACAATGTGACCTAGGTACTCTACCTTATCCACTCCAAAAGAACATTTTTTCTTGTTCACCACTAATTGATTAGCCAACAACAAATCGAAAACTTCCTGCAAATGCTTATCATGGCAGGACATACTAGGACTATATACAAGTATATCATTAAGAAATACTAATACAAACTTCCTTAGGAAAGGCCTCAATACCTCATTCATCAATTCTTGAAAAGTTGAAGGGGCGTTTGCAATCCGAAAGGCATGACTAAGAACTCATGAGTCCAAAATGCAGTCTTTTGAACATCTTCCTCCACCTTCCTGATTTGATGATATTCGGACTTCAAATCAAGTTTAGAAAACACCTTGGCACCGACCAACTCATCCAACAACTCATCAATCACCGGAATTGGAAATTTATCTGGAATTGTAATTTTGTTTAGCGCTCTATAGTCCTCACAAAATCGCCAACTCCCATCCTTTTTCTTCACCAAAATGATGGGACAAGCATAAGGACTCACACTGCTTTGTATAATTCCAGCTTGTACCATTTCCTGCAGCATATTCTCAATCACTACCGCTTGAGATGAGGATAGCGATAGGGACGAATATTGGGCGGTAATTCCCTCTGTTTTAAGGGAATTGAGTGATCATATTTCCTCTTAGGTGGCAGCCCAGGAAGGGCCTCAAATACCCTACCGTTCCTGTCCAACACCTGCAGCACTTCATCAGGGATATGCACAACCATATCACTCTCAGCTTGCATTGGTCAAAGCTGCACCGAAAATGCATCAGCACCTTCTACAAGTGTTTGTAGTGCAGATCTAAGGGTCATATTCCCAACACATTGTTCAAGAGCACCCTGTAAACACACTACCTCTGCTGGACCAGCAAAAGACAGGGAATTTTGCTTGAAATTAGCACTAACATTGGAATTTTGCTTGAAATTAGCACTAACATCCCCCAATGTATGCAGCCAAGCCAAACCCAAAACAACTTTAGCATCCTCTATAGGAAAGACGAAAAAGTCTTGCACTTGTACTACTACTGATGAAGGGAATACGATGGAAACTCCCCTACAATTGCCCTGTCCTGGCACCCTGCTTCTATCAGCCACCTCCACAAAAGAAGAACCAATATCCACTTCTAGTGCAACATTTTTCTCTAATTCAAGGGAAACGAAATTGTGAGAGGCGCCCACTCTATCAAAACTCTCACTTGGTGGCCCTCAACCTGAGCCCAAAGCCTCATGGACCTATGCGAGCTTTGCCCTGTCATTGATCTCAACATAGTTGCATTGAATTGGAACTAGATTCTTCTATTACTCCCGGAGTGACAATCTGCTCCATCTCCTCTTCTTCTTCATCAACTTCCCACTCAACAACCATCCACTTCAGTTGTTTATTTTTACAAACATGCTCAGCCGAATGTCTTCCATCACAAAAGAAACACAGCCCCTTAGCACTTCTATCCTTATAGTTCTCATAAGATAAGAACTTCTGAGCTCTAGGTTTAAATTGCTCACCTCCCTGTTTTTTCCCTTTCTCCATATAAGAATTAGACCCCTTAAAGGCCCATTTTCTCTTCGCATGATTAGTTGCAGGTTCTTTTCTTAACATATTGTATTTCTCCTAAGCCATCTCCATTAAATCCTCTAAACTCATATTTCACCATTTTGAGTCCAGCACGTAACTCGTTTGTTAAGCCCGTAATGAAAATGCTTGGAAGAAAACACATTTCAGTTATTCGGAGAGGGCTTGCAAATTTCTCAAACACACCCCTATATTCTCTGACTGTACCCTCCTGTTACAAAGACATCAAGAACTCAAAAGGGTTCTTAGCTATTTCTGGGTGAAATCGTTTCAGCAAGGCATCTTTGAAATTCTCCCAATGTTGAAAAGGAGTTGAAGTTGTCCATCAATTGAACCAACCTAAGGCTTTGCCTTCCACCGCACAGAAAGCGACGTTCAACCACTCCGCTTCAGGTACTCCGCGCACCCCGAAATATCGCTCCACTCTATCGATCCGGTCAAACCCTTCTTCACCCGCGAACAGGGGAAGCTCTATCCGGCGCCACTGCTCCATTGTGTTTCCTGACTGAAGCGACTGCTAATGATCATCGCGCGGCCTGCCGCCTGATCCACCAACATCGTTGCCGCTTCCTTGCGCGTGCCGACGATCGCGACCACGATCTTCCACAACCGCGCTGAGCCGCACCTTCATTTCCTCTGCTTGATCTTCCAGACGATGAAATAGAATCACTCACCGATTGTATCATCACCGCCATGGACGCCCGATCATCATCATGTTTCTTCTGCATCGCTTGAAGCATGGATTCCACGTTCTCCATTGATTGCGATCTTGTAAGCACCATATACCACTCCCAAGGATCCGAGAAATCTAATACCAATTTTAGAACTCAAGTTCTAATGGGAATCTGACTGATGTTATTGCTATGCTAGGGGGGAATGTCCCACAAACCCTAGAAGAATTACAAGAATCTCAGAGCTCTGCAGAGAACAATCTCTCTGCCCTCTAACCACTCAAAATTAACAAAACAGAATTATTACTATTCATCCCTCCTTTCCCCTCCCTTTTAGCTATTTATATACAAGTGCTTAGTTACTAACTAACTCCTTAAGACTATTTTATATCTCACACCCTCTAATTCCCTACTTTTCCCCTCTAATAAACTTTCCCGAACCTACTTGTCCTATCAAGCTCCCCCGAAACAAATGCTCCACCCACTTGAATCATTCTCGGACTGTCAAGCTCTGATGCCAAATTGTTGAGCAAGGAGGCAAAAAATAGTACTTTATTGATTATAAAAATATTACAAAACTCAATACCACTTGTGCACCTTACAATATTTAGTGGACAACCAGCAGAATAAGGGATTTAGTGAATTAACTCAACCAGTAGAATAAGGTAGAGATAGAAATAGCAGAGAGATAGCAGTAGTAGAGAGAAGAAGAGAAGAAGTATAGAATCTGAGAAAGCAATGGAAGGTGTAATCGGAGTGATTATCCGCTCAAAACTGCTCCGAAAGTATATTTTCTCTGTATTAAAGTATGAAGGTATGAAGTAACGAAAGAACAAGATATCCTCGCATTTCGAGAGGCCAGGCTCTCCCCCAAATACCCACTCTACTCATTTCCTACCTTTTTCCCATTACATTTTCCCTGTATATATATTTCTCTCTCTGTAACAACTTTCTCAACCTTGCTCTCAACCCACCCAATTAGTTATTTTTTTCCACCCCTTCTCCTATATGTGTAAGTAAAAGGAGTCATTTTCCCACTCTGCCCTTGCTCTCCTTGATTCGGGTTTGTCACAGACACTTACAATAATTATATTACACTCTTGGACACTATAACAGTCACTTCTTTAATTACATAAAATACTGTCACACAACACTCTTCATCTCTCAGCACACACCGCTCATGCACAACACTCTGTTAGGAACCCAGATAACAATAATAGGGAAGGGCAGATTAGGGACAATAAAAGGTTTAAATTCAAATATCAGAGGAAGTAAAATAAAGATAACAGAAAGGGGAGTTACGAGCCTGAAATTGTGGAAGATCAGTTAGGAGGGAATTCAAAATAAGATTTAAATAGGGGAAAGGGATGGTAGATTGTAATCAGGAAATTAGTGAAGTGATTTATTTTGTGGAGAGTCTTGGCCTCTCGAATGCCAATTGTAATTCTTTCTTTCATATCTCTCTCTCATTCTCAACCTTCTTTTCTTAATAAAACTATTTGAGAGTATCCTATTGATACCTCATCCTTATATCTTAGTTCTCTTCTCTACCTTTAACTCTTACTGTTCTGTTATTCTACTGCTGAATCTCTAGAAAATAGTGCGAGGATCCTTACAAATTGGTATCAGTAGTTCGATCCGGGCTTCATCCTGTGAATGGTCTCCACCCGAAATTCCGGTGCAATGGAAAAACGTGTTACTGGTTTGGAGAGACAACTGGCTGACCAAGGACGTATGTTGGAAACAATTATGAAACGGCTTGAGGAGTTGGCTACTCCACACCCGCATCGCAACCCAACACCAAACCCGAATGAGGAAGACGATAGAAATTCACAAATTGACGATCCAGGAGGTGGACGTCAACGCGGCGTTCAGGGGGGAAGGTGGTTGGAGAATGGAGGTCCCTACCTTCGAGGGGTCCGACGCGAACGGATGGTTGGTTCGTCTGGATCGTTTCTTTCAGATTGCAGGCATTTCAGGAGAAGAGAAGCTGGATTACGCCGTCCTCGGACCACAGGGCGAGGCTATCACCTGGTTCGAGTGGTGGGAAGCACAGTCAAACTTTCATACTTGGATCCGTTTCAAACAAGATGTACTCAAGCGACTCGAACCAGGAGCGGCTTCGAATCCGTTATCGCCACTGTTGCAAGTGAAGCAATCGGGCTCTGTAATGGAGTATTGCCGGGATTTTGAACTCGTGGCGAGATCACATCGCCATTTGGGCGGTGAGACACTGTTATGTATGTTTCATGAAGGATTGAAACCGTCCATTAGAGCGGAGCTGACGGTGGCTGAATTCGACTCCCTTCAAGCTTTGATGGACAGAGCGATGGTTCTAGAACGTTATTTAGCTTGGCGTGAGGAAGGAGGAGGACCGTGGGGAAGACCAAGGAGATGGGCCCTAGGTCTGGAAATGTTTTCCCTAAAAGCACTAATTGGGCCAGGCCCAATTATTCTAACAATGCTCAAGACATTTCCAAACCAACTCAAACCAAAGAAAATACTACCATTGCAACAACTCCTGTTTCCGGAACCAAACAACAATCGAGATGGATCTCCAATGAGGAATGGTTGGAACGACAACACAAGGGACTTTGTTTCAAATGCGGTGACAAGTGGAACCCAAACAACAATCGAGATGGATCTCCAATGAGGAATGGTTGGAACGACAACGCAAGGGACTCTGTTTCAAATGCGGTGACAAGTGGAACCCATGCCACACGTGCCGCTACCGCCATCAACAAATGATATTTGTGGATTGCGACGATGAGAAAGGCGAAGACCCCGAAAGTGACCGTCCTACGGATGATCCTCCCAACACGGATCTTCAAATTCTTTCTCTACATCTATCTTCTTTCTCTTATTGGGGTCTCACCACCCATCAAATATTGAAGGCTCGGGGCACGATACTTGGTTCTGAGGTAATCATTCTGGTCGACCCAGGGGCGGAGGCAAACTTTCTTTCTACTCACATCGTCTCTGCCCTGAGTTTGCCATTGCGTCCGATGCGACCTTTTACTGTTGAAGTAGGGAACGATGCTATTGAAGAGGGAGTTGGTGGCTGCGAGAATGTCGAATTACTGGTGCAAGGCATTTCCATAGTGGCCAATTTCTTTGTTATGGAACTCGGAAGATCAGAGGTGGTATTGGGTGCAGGGTGGGTGGCAAGTCTGGGAGTTTTTGAAGGGGATTATCATAATCTTACTATAAGTTGGATGTCCAAGGGCTCTAGAGTTACTTTAAGGGGGATCCGAGCCTGGGGAGAAGCCAAGCATCAGGAAAAGTGACATTGAATGCCCTGCGAAATAATGAGGAAGGGTTTTTTGTTACTCCTCTTTTTTGTGATGATAATATAAAAGATTCACCCCTTGTCTCAGAGGATACGATGGCAATATTACAACAGTTTGACGATCTCTTTCAAGAACCATCAAGACTACCACCGTCCCGCCACCACGACCATGCTATTCCCCTACTGGAAAATGCCACCATTCCCAACATTCGGCCAAATAGATATCCACACTACCAAAAAGAGGAAATTGAAAAAATCATAGAAGAAATGCTGCAAATTGGTATTATTCGCCCCAGCACAAGTTCGTTCTCTAGTCCAGTGATCCTGGTGAAAAAGAAGGATGGGGGCTGGCGGTTTTGCGTCGACTACAGAGCTCTCAACAAAATTACAATCTCAGATAAATTCCCGATTCCAGTCATTGAAGAACTTTTGGATGAATTAGCTGGTGCGGTAGTGTTTTCCAAACTAGACTTGAAATCAGGCTATCATCAAATTCGGATGAAGAACGAGGATATCCACAAGACGGCGTTTCGAACTCATGAAGGACATTATGAGTTTCTTGTCATGCTGTTCGGCCTCACCAATGCCCCTTCTACATTTCAGGCTCTCATGAATTCAATTATGCGACCCTATTTACGGAAGTTCGTCTTGGTATTCTTCGATGATATTCTCATATATAGCCGTGACACAGTCATCGAGAGCATCTACTTCAAGTTCTGGAATTACTTCGACAAAACAGCCTCTTGCTCAACAAGAAAAAATGCCGTTTTGAGACCTACAACATTGAGTATTTAGGCCATATTATTTCTGCACAAGGAGTGGCAGCAGATCCAAATAAGATCCATGACATGGTGGAGTGGCCGATACCCAAGGATTTGAAAGCCTTAAGGGGATTTTTAGGGCTAACAGGTTATTACCGTCGCTTTGTGAAGGGTTATAGCGGCATTGCGTGGCCTTTAACACAACTCTTAAAAAAGGATTCCTTCCACTGGGACCCGAGGCAACTATAGCGTTCCAACAATTGAAGGCTGCAATGACTTCAGTACCAGTTCTTGCTTTTCCATGTTTTTCAAAACCTTTTCAAATTGAGTCGGATGCATCGGGAAAGGGTGTTGGAGCTGTTCTTATGCAAGAGGAAAGACCTATAGCATTCATGAGCCAGAAATTATCTTCTACAACCCAAAGTAAATCGGTCTACGAGAGAGAGCTCATGGCAATTGTCCTTGCTATACAAAAATGGAGACACTACCTTATGGGGCAGAAATTCACTGTCTTCACAGATCAAAAATCCCTCAAATTTTTGCTAGAACAACGGGTCGCAGAGGAGGGGCAGCAAAAATGGTTATCTAAGCTCTAGGGCTATAATTTCGATATTAAATATAAAGCGGGATCAGAAAATAGGGTGGCTCCCTATCAAGGAATTTTCATTTCTCCTCTCTTTCATTTCCTGTGGCCAGTGATTGGGATGGCATTGAGGCGGAAATTTTGGAAGATTCGAAATTGAAAAACATCATGCAACAACTCTTAATGGGAGAAGAATCAGCTGCTGGCTTTACACTTAACAATGGGAGGCTCATGTACAAGGGAAGGTTAGTGATGGCAAAAGGTTCCAAATAGATTCCAAAAATTCTGGCAGATTTTCATGGTTCGAAATTAGGGGGACACTCGGGGTTCTTCCTTACACGTAAACACATTTCATCTCTGTTGTACTGGGAAGGTATGAAATCGCAAATTATGGAGTTCATACGGGCTTGCGAAATTTGCCAGCAAAATAAGCATTCTACCCTTAAACCGGCTGGACTTCTTCAACCTCTTCCAATTCCGACAAATGTGTGGGCTGATATATCAATGGATTTTATTGGCGGGTTACCAAAGGTAAAGGGATTCGATGCAATTTTGGTGGTGGTCGACCGACTAACTAAGTATGCTCATTTCTTTCCGCTTGCTCACCCGTTCACAGCCAAAGACATTGCTTCTCTATTCATCAAAGAAGTGGTACGTCTCCATTGATTTCGTTCATCAATTGTCTCGGATAGAGATAAGATTTTCATGAGTTCTTTTTGGTCGGAACTTTTTAAACAATCGGGAACCTCTTTGAAGATGTCCTCTGCATACCATCCGCAGTCCGACGGTCAAACCGAAGCTGTTAACAAGTGCCTTGAAACATATTTATGGTGTTTGACGGGTTTTAAACCCAAACAGTGGCTATCTTGGCTATCTTGGGCCGAGTTCTGGTATAACACGAACTATCATGGATCAATTTGCATGACTCCTTTCAAGGCACTCTATGGAAGAGAACCACCTCCGTTACTCAGAGGAGGATTGGAATCCGCAGTGGAAGATGTTAGGGTGCTGTTAGAAGAACGCAACCAGGTATTAGATGAACTACACTTCCATCTAAACAGAGCTCAAAACATGATGAGACAAGCTGCGGATAAGAAACGAAGGGATATTTGTTTTGAAGTGGGAGATCTTGTTTATGTGAAGCTTCATCCCTACCGAATGAAGTCTTTAGCGTCCAGGGTGAATAAAAAATTAGCCCCTAGATTTTATGGCCCTTTTGAAGTACTAGAAAAGATTGGTGCAGTAGCTTACAAGCTAAAGCTTCCAGAGACAGCAAAACTCCACCCGGTTTCTCATGTTTCACTGCTTAAGAAAAGTGTGGGTCCTTCGGCAACTCCTCAACCTTTACCACCAGATCTCACTGAGGAGGCAGAACTAATAGTTGCAACCCGAACAAGTTCTGGACAGCAGGGAGAATGCTGAGGGAGAACTCGAAGTCTTGGTGAAATGGCAGCACTTACCCGAATTTGAGAACTCTTGGGAGTCTGTTGATAAAATCCAGCAGTTGTTTCCCTTATTCCACCTTGGGGACAAGGTGGCTCTTCAAGGAGGGGGTATTGTTAGGAACCCAGATAACAATAATAGGGAAGGGCAGATTGGGGACAATAAAAGGTTTAAATTCAAATATCAGAGGAAGTAAAATAAAGATAACAGAAAGGGGAGTTACGAGCCTGAAATTGTGGAAGATCAGTTAGGAGGGAATTCAAAATAAGATTTAAATAGGGGAAAGGGATGGTAGATTGTAATCAGGAAATTAGTGAAGTGATTTATTTTGTGGAGAGTCTTGGCCTCTCGAATGCCAATTGTAATTCTTTCTTTCATATCTCTCTCTCATTCTCAACCTTCTTTTCTTAATAAAACTATTTGAGAGTATCCTATTGATACCTCATCCTTATATCTTAGTTCTCTTCTCTACCTTTAACTCTTACTGTTCTGTTATTCTACTGCTGAATCTCTGGAAAATAGTGCGAGGATCCTTACACACTCACACACTCCTAATTTTCTAGCTTTCTTGCTTTCTCCACTTGATGCTTACTGCTTCACTTGCTGCTTACACACAAGCTCATTAGCCTTATTAATAGGCTAACAAGGTCGGTCGTCACATACCCACTAGTAACTAGATTTTTTAGTTAGCACAATTTTTTGTTTCATCTACTAGTAACTTTTATTAATAATATCTAGATAGTTAATGATTGTGTCCCGAGATTTTGATCTTGTTTTGTTTTTATTAAGCGTGATTGCTTGATATTTTTTCTAAAGTAATTATGTATAGAAAATTCTATGAAAATCTAATAATCTTGTGCTGATTTTTCAACCATAATCTTGTGTCTTTACTCTTTACTTACCTGTTTGATATTTAAATTGATCAACAGGTTCATGCTTATGAGAGGTCAAATCGGGTTTATAATTACAGCTTAGATCCATGTGGTCCTGTATATGTTACAGTTGGGGATGGGGGTAACCGAGAGAAGATGTCAACCAGATTTGCGGATGAACCTGGACATTGTCCTGATCCATCAAGTACACCTGATCCTTATATGGGTGGATCCTGCGCCTCAAATTTTTCAATTGGACCAGGGATGAGTAAGTTTTGTTGGGATCGCCAGCCAGATTACAGTGCTTTCAGAGAAAGTAGTTTTGGTCATGGGATTCTAGAGGTACTCCTTGCTTCCTTATGCAGTGCATCATAAGCATGGTGTTACAGGTGTTACATTGAATAAATTGATATATAAATTATGCCTTGGTACTAACTATCTGATAGACATTTAAGCATTAAACGTTTTGCCATATCATCTCAAGTTCTTATTCAAAAAGTTAATGCTTGCGTGTCTTAAGCTAGATTAGTGTGTAGTTAACATTATATAACAGTTGGTTTTGATAGTTTTATTGCAAAAGGGTATATCAAAATTCAACCAGACTAAAAATAATTTCAGATACATTATCTATTTTGATTCTTGAAAGTTAGTGTCGAGATTATCCTGAGATTTTACATAATGGAATCTCAGATTGACTGGAAATAAGTATTAATTGCTGATCACTGATGGGTCATATTAATATTTCATATGCAGGTTAAAAACGAAACATGGGCTCTGTGGACTTGGTACCGGAACCAGGACTCATACAATGAAGTTGGGGATCAAATTTACATAGTGAGACAACCTGATTTTTGTCCTGTTCGTCAGAAGGGAGACAGATATTGTTATGCCGCGATTTAAGAAACAAGAGGAAGAGTAATCTGCTGTTATTCATGAAAATATCAGTAGGCATGTAATCTATCTTTTGTTAAGATGTAGATGCTGTTGATGCCACCTGGTCCTAGTGACCAAAATTAGAATGAATTCTGACATGTATCAGCCATTGACGTACAGTAATGGAAAAAAAACAAACTCAGCATTTTGTACTAGACTAAATACCCAAAATAGTCCTTCAGAAATACATTGTAGGACAAATTAGTTCCTCCAAATTTGAAAGTCCAACATTGGTCCTTCACATTTCAAAAAAGGGGACAAATTCGTCCTTTCGTACAATAGTTTATTTGTTATACGGACATGTACGGAATAACGAATTTGTCCTTCTTTTTAAAATGTGAAGGATCAAATTGGACTTTCCAATTCCGAGGGACCAATTTGTCCCGCAATGATATTTCTAGAGGACTAAAATGAGTATTTAATCTTTGTATTATTATGATCAAAATTGAAGTGAAAAAAATGTCCTGTTGCTGTTACCTTAATGTAAGCCTCGCAGCTCCATTTCTTGTTTCTGCTAGCCTAGGCCAGATGTACTCGTTAAACGAGAATGATATTTGAACATGTTATTTAGCTTGAGTTTGAACTTAAAAAAAAATTCTAGCTCTTATTTTATTGGAATCACAAGACCAATTACTTTGATTACCAGCAAATCTAAAGAACTGATAAATTATGATAAATGTCTTTCAAATTTACGGTTAAATGTGAGAAGACCAAACATGGGAAAATAACCAAAATACAGGAATAAACAGTCTTTTGAAATAGGAAATGGGTTTAGTATTGCTGTGTGTTTTTTAAAATTAAAAAGCTTTAGATAATTTAATATATTAATGACCTAAAGTATGACCTTGTGCAATGCATGGAGATATTCATTTAATGTATATAAAATTTACTTTGTAGAAATAAACATTAAAATGTGTCTAAGCTTTTCAACAAGACAAAGAACAAGAACATAAAATGCCAATTTCTAGAACTCAAGTTATAAGCAAAGTACAGAACAGTGTTACAAAGCACAAAATGCTGAAAAAATGCATAAAGTTCCAATTAAGTTCCTAAATGTCAAATATGATGCAAAAGTAGTTCATTAATCTCAAAAGTGGTCAAATTACATGCATACAAAAGGGAATTAATCAATACAAATTATGCTATATCAAATTCCCCCACACTTAGCCCTTGCATGTCCTCATGCAAGACTAAGAATGAAAAGTTAACCACCTAATGAGAAAGAGATATCAAGAGGTGCTACTTGAATTTCAATGAATGATCCAAAAGTATTTTGGCTCAAGACCAAGAAAGCAAGTAAACTGGTAAGAGTTTCCAACAACCAAGCATTCTAATATCAAGAGGCACAACACACAAGCCAAGCAAAATCCCTTAAAATGCATAGATGAAATGTATGGACCTCAAGGAGTGTGAATGCTCTCAACTCGCTATTATGGTGGGTTTGTCTTCCTCTCAACTCTCTTGTTAGACCAAGCATTCAACGTAGGTTTGTTAAACCTCTAAATCTCCACTACTAGCATTCAATGCACCCAAGAATCAAGAGGTCTTTGTTTTGGTTGTAATGAGGTCAAGGTGAGGATGTGGAATGTATGGATAAGTGAACTAAGGACCTAAGGAAATAAGATTAGCATTGGTTAGCATAAGTCATAATTAAACACAAGGGGGAATTCCACTCAAATACAATGCAAGACTTGGATTTCACTTTTGTAACCAAGCACACAAAATCACAAGAGCTTTTCTCTTTTTCTTTATCTTTAACTTTTTTCACACTTAAAACATGAGGTCTTTTGACCTTGAATTTCTCTTTTTTTTTTTTTGTTACTTTGCTTTTGTTTTGTGTGTTTTTCTTTCTTTATTTCCTTTTTTTTTTTTCACATACAACAATCCACACATACAATCCAACAATGACACATAGTACAATCTACAACCAAGGTGTCCTTCCCCCACACTTAGAAGTTTGTCTTCCATGGCAAACCCCCACACTTAGACTCAAGCATGCAAGATGATAAAACCAATGCTACTCCACTTTCCAAAGGTAGGGTGTAAAATGACTTTTCACTTTTTAGGCTTATGATGAGCTAAGATTAAAGAATGAGATATATGACTCAAAGGGGCTTGCAATGGCAATGTATAGGATAGGCAATATGGTCGTGGACTCAAGAAGAAAAGTGCCTCCATCACATTCAAGAATGCATATGAAAATGTAACCTCAATGAAGAGTCAAAGCAAACCCTAGAATGACAAAGTCCACCAGAGATGCACACAACAAGAATGACATGACATGTAATGTGGCCACCCAAAGTAAGGCCCAAAACTCACAAGGTGAATGTCCAAAGACAAATTATCTATACACAATAAGATCAATCACCAAGCAAGTATCAAGAAGAACAAAGTGAAATGCAATCATGTCAGAACTCTAACCACCTAAGAAAATGATGCATGTCTCAAGCACAACACTTCCAAATCAATCAAGAAAGACAAGTAACAACCTTAGCAAGCAACCTAACTAGCATGAAATCTAACAATGCAACAAACAAACAACCTACTCAACTAACTAGCTACTCATGCTTTATTCAATTAAAATGCAAAAACAAAAAGAAAAGGGAAAGTTGAAACTCCCCTATGGTGGCTTGTGCTTAAACTTGTCTGGGAGCCTCCATCTAAGTGTGTGGTCCAGTCCTCCACCGGGCTCCCACACTAAACGATCAAATCCAGCAGGAAAGAACAAATTTTTGCCTTTAGCATCCCGTGTCTCAATCTTGATAAAATCCTCAGCATGATCTGCAACAAATAGAGAGACAACAGGGATGCAATGCAAAATGCAAGGTGGTGAGACTATAAAATCAAAAATAGGAAAGTAATGAGAATCTAGCCTAGAAAAATCTATAGAACTATGAACAAAAGAAAATGATGAAAAGTCAGTAATAATAGAATCAGAAATAATATAATAAGAAGCGAATGATGCAACATGTACATCGACAATTACAAGTTTCAAAGTGTTGGACACATCAGAATGCATGAGAGTATCAGTGGAATGCACATCCAAACATGTGACAATCTCAGCACATGAAACACACAAATTAGTCCCATCACAATCCGCATACACAAATTCTGCATCAATTGCAGAGAAACTTGGAAACTCAATCACCCAGTCTTCCTGCAAATCAGTCAATGCAGAATCTGCAATATGTATGTCAGCACCTGCGACAAGAGACACAAGAGAGGAATCTGTTGCAAGTAAAGCATCAGTAGCTACTACTGATTCAGAAAGTGAACCAGCAGCATGAGGTAAAACAACAGGTATATCATGCACAAAAGAATCAGAATGTACATAAGAGTGTACAACAGAATGCATCTCAGAATGTACATCAAAATGCATCTTAGAGTCAGTAATAACAGAATGCATGGAAGGATGCATATCAGAATGAGAATACATATCAGAATGAGAATACATATCAGAATGAGAAATCTCATAATCATTAACATCAGACTCAATATCAACAGAATCAAGATATTCATCCTCAACATGTACCTCATCCAACAATGTATGCATGACATCTATGTCTGATCCTTGAGCTTTCAACTCTCCAACTATTGTAGCTATTTGTTCAATTTGTGTTTGCAAATCTTGGAAAGTGGCCTCTATTCTCTGCTAGAACTGAATGTCGCTAGTTGCCATTTGCTTCACAAGATCCACCAAGGATGGCTCAGGTGGGGAAACAATTTCCTGCCTGATCGATGATCTAAAATCATAGTTCAGATTTGGGTGATCTCTCCAACCAGGATTGTATGTCTGATAGTATGGAGTGTAATTCAGCTGCTGCTACTAGAAAGACCAATCACGAAACACACCAGCCACTAGCTCACTCTCTTGAAATGTGGGGCACTGATCTGTGGAGTGATCAACCATGGAGCAAATGCCACAAATGGTGGATGCCACATGTTGTTGTGACTGTGTGCTTGCAAGATCTAGCTGTCTCACCAAGCTAGTCAACTCATCAATACTATTCTCCATCCCTTGCCTAAATCTGCACCACAATTCTGATTACAAGAAACAACACTAGAACAAAGGTTAGGGTTAGGAGTAAAATCAATAACAACACCAAATGACAATCTCCTCCTAGCTCTAATCAACCTAAGAGTCCTATCAATCTCTGGATCAAAAGCAACTAATCCAGGATCAATATGTGATCTAGTAATCATGCATGATGCAAAAAAAGACAATGTAGCACAAGATGACTTGTACAGCAAGTAACACACAATTTAACAAATAAAATGTTAAAAATAAATGTATCTCAGCAATTATGCAGATTCTGCCCAAGACGTTGCAGCATGATTTTGAGCTCCTTAATGGTATCAAATGATTTTGAGCTTTGACGATGAAATGTAGCTTTATGTCTTATCTTTCAAATGCCACTGAAATCAAGAGAATCCGACCTTTGTAGCTCTAGTTATGACCTCTGCACTAAATTGCTGCAGCAGAATTTTGCAGCAAAGATGACTCCACTTGAAGCTCAATTCTGAAATCCTTAAGCTTTGAATCAGGTTTTCTGCTCTTCATGAAAGTTGTATACCTGTTTCCTAGCTTTCCAACAAGACAAAGAACACAAAATTCCAGTGTCTAGAACTCCAGATATCAGCTAAGTACATCACAATGTCAGGAAGTATAAAATACTGGAAAATGCAATTGCAAGAACAATTGTTCAATCTTTCCAATCAATAACTCAAAATCTTCACTATAAAGCAGATCTGCAATTTATGCTAGGATTTAAAATCAAAATAAAAAATAGAATCAAAATATATCTACAAGATGAACATATTCACAAGCATAATCACTTATCACTTTTGAATTCCCCGGCAACGGCACCAAAATTTGATCAATTGTCGAATTGATTCAAATTAAAACTAGGTTTATTTGTGGTAAAGAGATCAACCCAAGGAATTCAATCATTGAAGAGTGATCATGCAAAAAAGAATTAGGTTTGGGGATTTTGAACATTTAATGAAAAGAAATCAGAAAATTCAATAAGGAATTAAATCAAATAGGTAGAACACTAGCTTAAGGAATTTGAATTATAAAATCTATACCATTGATTCATTATCCTTTCAATGATCCTTTCAAGAGTTGCAATTGAATCATAGATATGATTTTAAACCTAAAATCATATCTAATTTCATATGAAAATCTTCATACATTCATCTTAATACACTTGAGTTAGATCTGAAATCTCAAAACCTAACTCAAGATATCAAGATTGAAGCTCAACAATTCAATTTCCTAAATCAGAAATCTCTAGATCTAGGTATTCTCTCAACTTAAAATTATTAATCAATTATTCAGAAATCTCTAGAATTATCAATCAATTGGATTCATAATTCAAGAATTAGAAAATCTTCATAATCCTTGAATCATGAATCAAGAAGAGATGAGAATAGAGAATTCGAATTCTTCAAAGAATCATGAAAGAAATACCTCAAAATCACATTGCAAATCTCAATATCTTTTACAATCCTCCATCATCAAGCTAGCTATGAGTTTAATTCTCCATGATCATGGAGAATTCAGCAAGTTGAAGTGGAGAAGAAAGCAAAAACGAAAATGCAATAAACTAGAGAGAAAATGAAAGTAAATCTCTAATTCTAAAATTGAAATGTAAAAAATGTATCTAAAGTGTTCCCTCCAATTCTGATCTAGGACTTATATAGACATAAAAGTAAGTGAAAATGTCTAAAAAGCCCATGGACTAAACATTTACTACACATAAGACAATGGTAGAATGGAACTTGCACAAGAATGTGACACTTAAGAGAACTCAACAAAATGAAGTTTCTTCCCGAAATCTTGCAGCCAATTTCTGAAGCCTCTAATGAATCCTTTTAGACTCGAGCTCTAAAGCACAATTGTGGCTCTATGTCTAAGCTTTCCATAGCTACCAAGATCATCCAATTCTAGTAATTATAGCTTGAGATATTTCCAAAACACTGAGTGCTGCTCCAGAATGCTGTCACAATTGCTGCATGAACTTTGAGTCCACTTATGAACTCCTTAGTGACCTCAATTGATTTCGAGATCTGAAGATCAAATATAGATTTATGTCGTAGTTTTTCAATTCCATTTAAATAAAGTGAATCCAACATCTGTAGCTCCAGTTCCAACTTATGCAACACAAGCTGCTCAGGAATGTTGTTCCAGAATTCTGCAGCAAGCTTGACTCAAATGGAAGCTCCAATTTGAATCAGCTTTTGAGTTCTGCATCAAAGTTGTAGACCTGTGTCTAAGCTTTCCAGCAAGACAAAGAACACAAAATTCAAATTTCTATAACTCAAGTTATAAGCAAATTACAGAACAGTGTTACAAAGCACAAAATGCTGGAAAAATGCACAAAGTTCCAATTAAGTTCCTAAATGCCAAATATGATGCAAAAGTTGTTCATTAATCTCAAAACTGGTCAAATTACATGCATACAAAAGGGGATTAATTAATACAAATTATGCTATATTAGCTAGACACCGATTCAACTTCCAAACTAGCTTGTCCAAAATTTTGCAGAAGTGTGCAATTCCGAACTCCAATGCTCACGAGACTTGATGTAGCTCCGAGTAAAATTCTTGAAAGCAAAAAACACCACCCCAAAAGTGTATCAAAAGATAAAAATAAAACCGAAATTGCTATTATCAAACCTCATCAAATCATAACATCAAAATATCAACCAAGAGAATGAAAAAATGCACAAACAGTAAAATCTAGTCAATGTTAAGGGAAAAAGGATGCAGGATGCACATGTTAAGGATTAAAAATGCATAGAATTTCACATCTTATCAGCCTTCCCAAACTCAAATACGATAAGGATGTCACATGTGACTTATATGAGAAAGGGAAGCGGACCAAAGCCTCTTTTCAAAGAAATAAAGTAGTTTCCACTACAAGACCGCTTGAGCTACTTCACATGGATTTATTTGGTCCTACCATAACAGCTTCTCTTGCTGGAAAATGTTATGGCCTTGTCACATTTGATGGTTTCTCTGCATTTACATGGGTTTTCTTTCTAGTTTCTAAGGAAGAGACGTTTGAGAAATTTAAAGCTTTTGCAAATAGAGTTTCAAATGAAAAAGTCTCTCACATCCTCACCATATGTTTTGATCATAGTGATGAATTTGAGAACCATGCTTTTGAAAAGTTTTGTGAAAACCCTTGCATTGCTCATGAATTCTCATCTCCTAGAACTCCACAACAAAATGGAGTGGTTGAGAGAAAGAATTGAGGCCACTAAGAGATGGTTAGGACAATGCTCTTAGAAAGTGGTCTTTCAAAAGAATTTTGGGCTAAGACTGTAAACACCTCATGCTATATTCAAAATCGTGCATTTCTTAGAACTATTGTAAGAAAACTTCTTCTGAGCTATTGAAGGGTGGAATACCAACATATCTTACTTTAACATCTCTGGATCATCATGCTTCATTTTTAACACAAAGGACAAGCTTTTTAAGTTTGATCCCAAGTCCGATGATGGAGTCTTCCTAGGATACTCCTCTGTTTCTAAAGCTTACAAGGTATAGAACAAAAGGAGCAAGTTGGTGGAAGAGACAATTCACATATTCAAAGAACTCTAAAAAGACGTCTCTGAGAAAGTGGAAGATCTTGAAGAAGAGATTGAGAAGCTAAATATATCTTCCAAGCTTAGAAGATTGCTAACTCAGAAGAAGAAAAAGACATTCCACTTCTAAAGCAATCACCCAAATCAATGGGATCTTCTAAGAGAATCATTAAAGCTCTAGAACCTAGAAGGGAAGAGCCTTCATGTAACACCCCGACTTTTCAATTAGATCTTAGTTAAGGGTCATTATTGATAATTGATCTTGATTAGGACTTAATTGATTTATATGTTATTATTATTATGTTTATGTGTTGTTGATGAATTACTTGATACGTGTATTTGACCTGAAATATGTGCTTTATGAGATTAAATGAATTATTGATGTTTGTTACATGAATTATGTGCCAAGTATATGTTTTAAAGTTGTCTTAATCAGGTATGAGGATAGGTAGGTTCTTGTATTAGTTTTTGGGGGTTTTAGAGTGTTTAGAAGCTGTTTTGGGGTCTAGTAATCGATTATATCGGGTTTTTTAATCGATTACGAGTTGTAGATTTCGAATCTGGGTTATTTTGAATTGTTTTAATCGATTACCACATTGTTGTAATCGATTACATAGTGCAGACCTCGTTTTTATTTCGCGTTTTATTGCGTTTTGGTTCCCCAAACCCATCTTTATAGTATTGCAATGACGGCACCCCGTCCCAAAACCCTAAGACCCATTATAAATAATATCTTTGAGCCTTTCTTCATCATTGTATGTTACCTCCACCATTCTTTCTCTCTCAAGAACTCTATCCCATAGTCCTTCCACAACACCAAACTCACATCAAACCTCACCCGATCACAAAAACAACCACATATTCTTAATCCTCTAATCGAATAGCACCTTTCTACCGATTCCAATTCTTCAAGGGATCGCCTTTTGTTATCCTACTATTCGTGGGGCTAGTGAGAGAAAGAGAAATAGGTAACACGTCGGGAAAGGGTGTCAAACGCTTTAGCTAGTATGTGTTTATATGCATGCTAGTATGTGTTTATGAATTGTATGAATTTCTACCGTTTGAATGATTTGAAAACTCGTTTTTCCATTAGGGTTCATGAAAGGGTTATGTTTTACTGAATGATTTTCAAAGAAAACAAGTTTTTATCGATTGAAAGAAGTTTAGAAAATCTTTTAACTGATTGATTCATGTGTTCTTTTGTTTTCTATCAATTGGAAAGGTTCTAGATCAAGTTTTAGTCATTGTTTTGTGAAAAGCGTGTTTTTGAAACCCTAGAATCTGATTTCCTGCATTCGATTACGAACTCTTCGTAATCGATTACGAGCTGAGAATTTCCAATCGTAATAAAACAAGGTTTTTGTTAATTGATTACAGAGGACCTGTAATCGATTACACGTTTCTGTAATCGATTACAACACTATAACTTCTGCGAAAATGAATTGTGTTGACTCTTTATGTGCCCTAACGTGTTCTACAACTTATATGTATGATATATTTGATTTGTCTATGATTTATGTATGACATTTATGAGCTATATGCATGATTATATGTTGGAATGTGTTATGATCTAATGTTGAGACATATGCTATGTTATTATGTTGATATATTATTATGTAATGTTAAAGTTAAAGACGTCATTGGATGACGCACAGTTAAAGTTAAAGACATCATTGGATGGCGCACAATTAAAATTAAATGTTAAAACACTCTATAGCCTTCAGTATATGTTGAGAGTTGCTGAGGAAGGGGTGGCATCCTTGGTATGCAACCTCTTCACTAAGGGAAGGTGAACTTTACCCCCTCTCCCCTATATGTTTTAGGATGAGCTCATCCCTAGGGACCGAATGTTTGGAGGAGAAAGGACGAGAGGGTGGCTTGTCATTTCTAACAGATAAAAGTTAAAGTTAAAGACAAGATGGAAGAAAGTTCTGATACGTGTATATATGTTATGTTATATTCCTTGAATATGTTTAGGAGCACTTAGTACACGCATACAGTGTTAATGTAACATCCTCATTTGGTTTTGGTAATAACAAAACTAATGTAATATTAGTTAGAATATTAGTTCAGAAGCTTGATATTGAATGTGTAAAAGTTGTAATATGAAAACCATTGTAATAGATGCTAGGAAATCATGTAAAAGGATTCAGAAACAAAGTGTAAAAATATATGAGAAGCTTTTTTATATTTTCCAGATGATGTATTAGGTGTTATTTCTTTGTAATATTCACTGTATACACATTAGCAAGACTTCAGAAGCATCAAGTTTTCATCAGAAAACATGGAGACGATTTCAGAAATGGCTGGCACCAGAAACTTCAATTAGAAAGGGTTGTTCAGAAATTGAAGACAAATTAGAAACCTTAAGTTTAAGTTTCTGAAAAATATTAAACTTGTTTTTAATTGTAATAGTAGTCAAGAGCACAAGTTAAACACTACAAGAAACCATCGTATTATCGACGGATTTTATCGGCGGATAAGCCAATAATCTACCGATAAATCAGTGAATGGACGGATAGAGCCCCACGATTTCTTAATGGTCAAAAAACTTTTATTGACGAATGAACAAAGAAAATCTGTCGATAACGTATCAATGGATATATCCGTCGATATTGTCTAATATTATCGACGACAGTTTTGGCGGATGTAGCCCACAATAACCTTATTTTTTAAAATTAAAAAAGTTAATAATTATTTATCGGCGGATGATAATCCGACGATAATATATTTAAATAATTAAAAAAATTCATAAATTTTATTATCGGCAGATAGTATCCGTAGATAGTGTTTTCGGAAATTATTAAAATGTTATATATTTTAATATATCGATGGGTACAATCTGTCGATAAAAAGTTTTTTTAAAGAAAAAAAAAACCAGTATTTCTATTTTTCTAAATTGTAAAAAATATTAATATGTAATAAAATCAAATTAATAATATTCAATCTATAAATAAAGATTTATAACAAATTACTAATAATATTAATAAACGTAACCATAATCAAATATCATATATCTGTATTATAATATTTACAACCCATATAAAATACAAACTACATAAAATCCAAAAAGTATATAAAAGTAAAAAATAATAATATCTGAACATCCAAAACAAAATGTATATAACAATCAATGATAGTCCATCCTATCATCACCATCACCACCATCTTTGGATGCAGCCGGCTTAGTAGGATGAGTCTGGGTAAGGGCAGCAGGAGCAGGCTAAGGAGGCGGTGTATAGGCAGGGGCGGCAGGAGCAGGCTGAAGAGGCAGTGTTGAATAAGCTGGAAGAGGATAACCTGGATTATATGCAGGAGGGCAGTATGGCGGGGGTAAGGCAGATGCTGATACGATGTCGAAGGATAGGGTGGCTGAGAAGCTGGTGGTGGTGGTGCAGGGACCCCACCGATAAATGATGAGCCTCAGCAAACATTATGTAGTACTGGGACATATGCTCCCTCAACTACCTACTAGCCTCCTCAACAATCTGCTGCACAAGTCTAGCTTACTGCGTGTCAATCTTCATTTGCAACTCCTGGACCTGGGTATGTAGCTCCAAATTCATCCGGAAGACCCGGTCACGGACCTCAGCGTCACTACTAGATCTTGATACTCCTCCAGCTGCTGCAACAGATGTGGCAGATGAATGAGCATTGCCCTTTCCGAACGACCCGCACCCATATATGCAGCCCTTGTGAGGGCCGCCTACAGTCTCGTCTCACACCGCCTCCTCATCGACGGGTGGGACGGAATCACCGACCTCGAAGGCCGCTCTCTGCTGGGTGCGGACCTGCTCCAAGCAGCAGGTATAACCAGCCTACAATGAGAAGATGACAAACGTTAATCACAAGCACCATGCAACGCATATAAATGGAATACATAACTAATTAATTGAATACATTTATAGAACTATGATGAAATCACTTACATAAGTACGTTGTGACCGCTCGTCTACCCACACCGTCTTGCCCCCTTCCTCGTGTGAGTCTCCCTGAACAACTTCTCCTTTGTAGGTGGTCTCTTCAGCTTTTGCTCTTGTAAGTTAAAACTGTTAGCTCCAAGAACCCTTTACCTCATCATTGAAGGTTTTAAATGATAAAATTCTTAATTAAAATAAAAGTTTTAATTTGATTGGACTAATGGTTTGTTAAGTGTATTTTAGGATTTAATTTATTTGATAAAATAAAAAGACACATCTTGACCACCATGGACCATCAAAAGTGGCGCAACATACAAGACTTGGAAGACAAGATTCTAATTTTTGAAGACCAAGTCAAAGCTTTTCTAATTAAGGAAAGTTTGATTGGAAGACTCTATGATTTCCCAAAAATCTATTTATGGAAAGTGCATGGATTTAAATAGAAAATCTCTATTTAATCATTCATGTATCTTAATATATATAATATATATTTTCAAAATATAAGAATTAAAATAGGGAATCAAAATCAAATCTCTATTTTACATTCTCTCTCCTAATAAATTCGAAAATTATTATATATATATATATATATATTTCGAAAATTAAATTAAAATAAAGAATCAAAATCAAATCTCTATTTTACATATTATCTTTCAAGATTTCGAAATTATTTATATATGGGGGAAATCTAAAAAGATCTTGCATGGAGAATTAAATGCAATTGATTTAAAAATAAATATCTAGAATATATCTTGCATTTAAGTAACAGAATATTTTTACGGACACTTTAAAAAGATTCTATGAGCCTCCTAAAGATTCTATATGAATCTACAAGATTCCTGGAAGATTCCATACGAGACCAGAAGATTCTGTTAAAGATTCTACACGAAGTTAGAAGACCTCAGAATATTCTGTCAAGAATTTCAAGTCTAGAAGATTCCCGAAGATAATGTGAAGATTCTAGAAGATTCTCGAAGATTCTATCAAGATCCCGAAGAATCTCAACATTCCAGAAGAATCCCAAGCCTCAAGATACAAGATTCAAGAATTTTCAAGATTCAAGAATCAACCTTCAGAAGATTCCCTAGAAGACCATGTTTGGAGTTTTAGGATTTTCAAAAAATGAGAAATTGTGAAATTCTAATTCGTACCAACATGGAGGCACACTTGTGGAGCAAGAAAAGCTAAAAACCCTAGCCTTTCTCTCTCCAAAAGTGGCACATACAACTTGCTTGATTTAGCAAGATTGTGTGAAAAAATGTTGAAGCAATGCACACCACAAGATCAAGGCACAATTCAAATTCAAGGGCCAAGATGAAGTTTCCTCTTTTCTAATTCTTGGTTACAAAGTTTCCATATTTAAGATCAAATAATAACCTTTGGATTAAAGGGAATTATTTGAATCAATGGCCAAGATGAAACTTCCTCTTATTTGATTTTTCTATTTTTGGAAGATCAAATTTCAAATCATATCAAGGAATTCTCACCATTGGATTAAGAGATTACAAATTCAAATCAAGGGTGGAGATCAAGCCTATGATTTTCAAAATTGAGGCTCTCTTTTCTCTATAAATAGAAGACCTCAATGCCCAAGAATTCAAGAGACTACCCAAGATTACAAGTGTCAAAACTCTGTCGAATTGAATCCTTATTTTCTCTTCATTTTCAACCTCTAAACCTCAAGTTCTTATTTTTATTTGGGTAAAGGTTGTAATTCTTAAAAGAGTGAGGTTTATTTGTTTATCCTAGCTTTGCTAGTTATTTCTTTGAGAGAAAAATCCATCAAGGTTCAAACTTAGTTGCATCTAAGTTCTTGATTGGTAAAAATCACATCTTTTATACAAAGTTCTTTTTTTTGTAAGGCAAGAAGTCCTTAGAGGGTCTAAGGCAAGGGTAGAAAGTCCTTCGGTGTTGAAGGCAAGGATTGAAGTCCTTTGGAGTTGCCAGAGGCAGTTAGTCACCTAGTTGTGGTGCAAGTGAAGTCCTTTGTGGTTTTCAAAGGCAGTGAGTCACCTTGGTGAAGGTGCAGGTTGAAGTCCTTTGTGGTGTTGCAGAGGCAAGAAAGTCCACCTAGTTGTGGTGGTGATAGTGAACTCTCAGGTGAATCCTGGGGACTGGAGTAGGCACGTTGCCGAACCAGTATAAAATTTCTGTGTGTGTTTTCTCTCTTCCCTTACTCTTTATTTAATTGTTTTTACAATTTATCATTGCATACACATCATATAGCATATTGCAAAATCATCATCATCTTTTGTCTAAGTGTTAAAGGTTAAAGTTTTAACCTTTATCATTTAGAAGAGCTTGAAAGTAAATATATTTTCAAGATCTATTATAGCCTTGTCTATAGGCTAAGTTTCTGTTTATTTACTAACAATTGTTTCCGCTGTGCAAGACAAGTTTATACTTGATCTTTATTTTTAAGTAAATTTCAAAAACAGGATTTATTATTGGAACGTGATTCAATCCCCCTTCTCATGTTTCATTACCTTCAAAAACAATTGAACAAAGCATTAATTAATCAATTCATATATAAGGAACATAACGTAAGAACAAAAAATTAAATTAATTGCAAACATTATGTACCAGTCGTCTCTTAGTGGAGTCCACAGTACTGGATCCACCACAATAGAGGGAGCCACCCTTCAATGATGCCATGCTTGCCTTGGCCTTCTCCTACTTAGCCTTAAACCTCGGAGAAGCCCAATACTCACGCAACACACGCAAGTAGACCTCTGAGAGCCACCTGTGTGTCGAATCCGGATCATTCCGGATCCACAAGTACATGTCCCGAGCCTCTTACATGCCCGATGGCAGAAGGCACGGTACAGTACTGCTGTGTGCCTTTGAAGCCACAAAACTACATTGACATAAAGAATTAGTTTCCGTTTTATAATATAATCACTTTTACATATCTAAATTATAAAGGATTTACATTTATAACAATATAAATCACATACCCTAGAGCGGTGGGATCTAGTATGATGGAGGGGCAGGGACCTATGCCTGAACCAACCGAACCTATGTCGACAGGCCCATCATTACTGCCCCTTATGTCATGTGGGGAGGCAGTAGTGGGTGATGCTGGTGCATCACCATCAGATACTGATGGTGATGGCTCGGTGAGTGGCTGCCAGTCTGGGTCGTCCTAGGTATCTGGCCTCGGGTCACGAGGAGGGATGTCATAAAAGTCAACGCCCATGCTATGCTAACCACGAGGCTGGGCGGATGTCTTCCTACGCCCTCTGCCTCTGCCTCTGTCATCCGCCATATCTAATCACAACAATACAAGTTCATTTTCATTCATAAAAGTGTTTGAAAAAGTATCTTAAATGAAGTAATAAATTGAAAACAAATTGAAAACATAAACCATTTATTCAGAAAGTTGTGGACTGTCATCACTCTCGTCTTCTGTATCCTCGGTGTCAACTTTATCTTCTTCCTCACTACCTTCAGTGGAGTCATCACCCCGACTTGTAATCTTTTGGCAAGAGATGTTAATAATGTCATCTTCACCAGTATGATCATGTAAAGTAGAAGGGACTCCTGTATCAACAACCACCATTAGAGCACGTGTAACTTCGACTTGGTAAGCAATTTCATCCACATCATCATTTTCAACTCTGCCTCTAGGATTGGTTGTGAAAATAATTAACCACTTATTCTTGCACTTTTCCGGATACGTTGTGTAATACACTTGCCGAGCATTCTGTGCAATGATGAAAGGATCATATGCCCCAAATCGTCGTGTACGATTAACCTCAATTATATCGTAATCAGCGTGTTTGCGTGTTCCATCAAGATGTCTAGGATCATACCAATCACAATTAAACAAGACAACCTTTTTTGGAGTTGGGTCCTCACCAACATATTCCAACTCCAAGAACTGTCTGAGTAGCCCGTACCAGTTATTCTCCCCAGTACCAGCATCCCCTCTAACACATACTCCACTATTGTACATGGTCTTCTCAGGACACCACTCAAGGGTCTGAAATTTATAACCGTTCACATGGAAAATTGGCCATGAAATAGTTACATTGGTGGGACCCCAAACTAAGGTTTTGATATGAGAATTTGTTACATTATTGTCATGATTGAGCACCTACGTTGTCAAAAATGAGCATAGAAGCATAAAAATTGAATTTTATCTTCAGATAAATCAAAGATTGATAGTAGAAGGATTATAAACTTACAAACGAATTCAACCATTGAGGGAATTCTTCAAGTGTATGATTCTGATTGGTTTGTTCAAAAAATCTGTTGACATTAAGTAGAAATAAAAGATTTTTAAGACAACATTCCCTACTATGTATAAAAACATTATTGAAATGACGGATGAGATATGTCACTTACGTTCTATAAGGTTCCACTTCATCACAGTTGATCAGAACATGTAGGTGCGCTGGAAGTTTTTCTCTATCAGTGAGCCAATAGTTTGTGGGTTTACCAGCACCACATCCAGGTTGATTAAACACAAACAAAGTAGGTGGATATGAAGTTTCACCTCCATTATCATTGCGGCCTACTACTGTTCTTTTGGAATGGACATGTGGCTCAAAATAAAATGAACAGAAGAAAGACGTCTCCTTCGATAGATAAGCTTCACATATTGACCCTTCAACACGAGCTCGATTCTTGACAGTTCTCTTAAAGGTCCCAATATTTCTTTCGAAGGGGTACATCCATCTATATTGAACTGGCCCACGTACTTTCGCTTCATAAGCCAAGTGCATAGGTAAGTGTTCCATTGAGTCAAAAAAAGAGGGGGGAAAATCTATTCCAACTTGCACAAAATTACAGGAATATTTTGCTCCATCACTTCCAGATTATGGGACCTCAGTGTGGTAGAACACAAATCACAAAAGAACAAACTTAGCTCAGTCAACAGTTTCCACACATGTAAAGGTAACACTCGAAAGGATATTGGAAGCAAACACTCCATAAATACATGACAATTGTAAGACCCCAGATTTCAACTATGTCTTAATTAAGGATAATTAGTGATAATTAGCCTTAGTTGAGACTTAATTGAATTGTATGTGTATTGTATGCCTATGTGTATCTGATGACTTGTTGGATATATGGATTACGTGCATGGATGATTGAGTAATTGCATACATGGTTTTCATACATTATGTGATTTAATGATTTAGAAAATGTATTTCAAAAGTTTACAATTTAATAAAATTGGTTTTAAAAGGATTATATGGATTTAGATATGTATTTGAGTTTTGAAAATGAAAATGAGGATTTAAAATGATTTTGATAGTTTGGAGAGTGGGGCATGGTTAGAAACATTTTAGATAGAGTGTTAGCAGATTTAGAAGAGTTCATGCATGCATAATAGGAAATTGGAAGAGTTAGTAATATAATTAGTGTTGAATTGAGTGTGTGGATGATTGATTAGGATATTATGGATTAGAATATGATGTCCTCAAGTATATTTAAGGTTTAGATAAGGTTTGGATCATGTTTGGATGAATGAGGATGAATAGGATGCATATTCGGACAATTAGGAGAAGAATTCTGCATAACCTGCATTCTGCCACAGGACTAGCCGCTAGCGCATAACATGTGTGCGCTAGCGCGTGGCCGGTCTCTAGCGAGTGTAGTTGGGCGCTAGCGACTAAGTCGAGACAGAACAACAAGTTCTGCATTTTGCACACTTAGTCTTGGTCCCTCAATTTTCTGGTATTGTTGATGAGTCCCTCGACCCTAAGTCGCCTTATAACTCTAGAAAACATTGAACTACCATCAGAAACCCATCTTCCTCATTCACCAACTTCTTCAATCTCTCTCTAGCTTCTAAACATTTCCATCACATGTTCTATCACCAAAACCTCACCAAGACTAGGATTAGATCACATATTGTTAACCCTCACAAGGTTCTCTACCATTCTAACTGATTAGAAGTCAGTAGCAATCTCAGAATCATCATTTTAATTATTTTGGAGAGCTTTGGAGGAGTGTTCATCAAGGAGTCGAAGAACAAGAGAGGATTAGAGCTTGATTTGGAGGTCTACAAGAGGTAGAGATTTAGTAATAAAGTTATGTTTGAGTATATGACGAATTTCTGGAAATTAAATGATAGAAAACTGGATTTTGGGACTGCTTTTGGTTGTGTTTTGTTTTGTTGTTCTTGAGTCTAGAATCGAGCTACTCGCTAGCGAGCATTCATGTGCTAGCATCCATGAGTTAGGCGCTAGCGGCCGGGGGCAAAACAGAACTGAGAAAAATATGTTTTTGATAAATCTTAGCAGTTTTAAACAAATATATCATGGAAAATAAAGTCTTCAAGTAATATTTTGATGTCTAATTATGTATATACGTATATTCTTGCATATAGTCATGTTAAATTCACTTTAAGTATAAGATGGTCATTGTTTTAAAAGCTGACTCAAGAGCAGATTCGAGACACGCGCTAGCGGCCATATCATAACCGCTAACGCGTGCACACGCGCTAGCGCCCAGAATACAAGCGCTAGTGGATGAGTAAGCCACCTTGGGCGCTAGCGGCCAAGTCGCAGGATTTTCTGCAGAATTGCTTCAAATGCTGCATTTTTGTGATTTTTGTATTTTAATGATTTCTAACCCTCTTCTTAGAGTCTAAACGACTGTAATATGTTTATTATATGTATTTACAACAGAAAGGGTTATTTATGAAGAGAAATTAATGATTTAAAGGGAAAATGACATGTAAACGCAATTATGTGCATAAAGGGCATGTTTCAAGTGATTTATAAGATAAAGATATTATGCATGACTTGTATATGATTTAAGAATGATGTTATAAGTTTATGTACATGCATGTATGTTGAAATACTATGAAAAGTCATATATGATGATATGATGCCTTAAGTTTAAGGGAAATGCATTGAAATGTCAAAGCAAGTGATGTGTAACCTTCGGTCACTAGTGTCGTCGGTAAGGGGGTTGGCAACCTCGGTCACTGACTTCACTAGTAAGGAAGTGAGAACCCCCTCTTCCCCACAGATGTCTAGTAGAAACTAGAAAGGTATGAGCTCATGACCTGGGGCCAGGCAGGATGTAGGATAGTAAGAGAGAGGGCAGTGCCATTCAAAGTAAAAGAGAGCATGACACATGACATCGAAAGGAATTATGTTCTTATACTTTTAAATTGTATTTTCATGCTCAGTATTATTGAAATTTTGTGTTTTAGATATGAGACGCACACAGGTCATCACACACCTCTATGGACTAAAATATACATATAATTATACATGTATGTATTATTAAAATGAGCAAGACGCACCTAGGTTGAGGTTATCTCGGGATACAGAGTTTATAAACTAATTACGAAATTGAATATTAGCATGCTTCACCTTTTTTATAATAAACCTCAGATGGTCGCCTCTACTGAGTAACTTTTAGTTGCTCACCCTATCGTGGATATGTATTTTTAGGTAATCAGGTATACTTGGAGACGGAGACACCAGGTGGACTTGAAGACGGATGCTTTAAGCTTCCGCCCTGTTTTGTTTTCTTCCAGTCCTGTATATTAGTTATTTCCGGTTCTATGTGGATTTTTATGTAGTTGTATTATTATTTATATACTAATTTCATTACTGATATATGATGGGGAAAACTATTTGTATTGATGAAGTAGAGGACTGTATGTATATTATTATGTAATACTGATGCTTGATGTATCATAACGTTACATGTATGACGTTGCCCCTACTTTTGAAGTATGATAGTTGCGAAATTAATTCCACGTATTTTCATAGTATCTATTTTGAAAAATAACATATGATATGATGTTCAAGAAGTGACACTCAAATAGTTAGTCCGAAATGACTATAGCATGGAGGATTAATTATCAGGGTGTTACAACAATCGTGACTTTTCATCCCATGAAATTTTCCCTGAGCAACATTCACACACCTACATAGGTTTGAAGCATAGCCATCTGGCATTCTCAATTCTTGCACCCATTTACACATGGATTTCCTCTGCATAGGATTTAGAACATAGCTTGTCTTCGGCTTAACAACACACCCATCCTGTGTCTCTTGTAAATGCAGCTCAGGTCGTCGACAGTACTCTGTTAAGTCAAGTCTTGCCTTTAGATTATCCTTAGTCTTGTCACTATCCATAACAGTATTCATGAAGTTATCACAAACATTCTTCTCCACATGCATGACATCCAAACAGTGACGAACAAGATTATCTTTCCAATAGGGTAACTACATGAATATGCTCTACTTAGTCCAGTTATGCTCCACAGCATATCCTGGAAATTTGACTATTTTACCCAATTCGGTTATCTTAGGAAGATTTTTAACTCTGTCCCAGACTTGTCTTCCACTAAGCCTAATAGGTGGTTCTTCATGTTCAACAAAGTTTCGCTTAAACTCATATCTGTTATTCCTAAATGCATGATCATTTTGCAAGAATCTCCTGTGACAATCAAACCACAAGTTCTTAGCTTCATTCTTTAGAGTGAAGGCTTTTGTATCCTCCATGAAAATTGGACATGCTAATTTCCTCTGTGTCATCCATCCCGACAACATATCATAAGCAGGAAAGTCATTAATTGTCCACATCAATGCTGCTCTTAGCATGAAGTTTTCTTTGGTGGAAACATCATAAGTCAAGACTCCATTGTGCCACAATTGTTTCAATTCATCTATGAGTGGCTGAAGGAACACATCAATTTTAGCTTTTGGATTATCTAGGCCAGGAAATACACATGTTAAAAACATGTAGGGATCTTTCATGCACATCTCAGGAGGGAGATTGTAAGGGGTAACAACAGCAGGCCAACAAGAATAGGGCTTGTTAAATAAATTATTTGGCGTGAACCCATCTGAACAAAGCCCTGCTCTAACATTTTGCGGATCATTTGCAAATTGAGGGTGACACCTATCAAAATGCTTCCAAGCTTCACCATAAGAAGGATGCGTCATTATCCCGTCATTTCTCCTATTCTCATAATGCCACCTCATGTGAGGTGTAGAGCTCATAGAGGCATACAAGCGTTTTAACCTAGGAATAAAGGGCATATAGTGCATCCTTTTGTTGGGATTATTCTTATACCTCACATTTCCTGCTCTTCTAGGTTTGAACCTGAGGGCCTGACAGAATTTTCATTGAACTAATTCAATATTGTCCTTATAGTACAACATGCAACCATTCATGCAACAATATATTTTCTCTGATTTCAACCTAAGTTTTGAAACTAATTTCTTCGTCCTATAATAGTCTCTGGGAATTGACTCAGGTCATGGACTCGAATTACTCATTAAAGTTGCCCATTGATCAAACGAACTTTACTCTGGTTTGCCTCGGACTTAATAGACAACATCCTAACTGCCACTGACAATTTAGAAAGGGTTGAACCCTCCCAAATGGGTGTCTTCGCAGATTCTAACAAAGAAAAAACAACTCTGCGCCTCAGGATTTGGTTCCTCCTCTCGGGGTTCATTATAATCTTGATGATGTTGCCCCCCCAAAGGCATCATGGATCATTTCTTCATAACTCCCAGGATTATCACCCCAATTGAAATTACCATCCCCATATTGTTCAGCATCAAACCCATTTGAACTACTTCCGACAAACTAATCCTCTACTAACTCACTTCCCCATGGACTGTCCATACATAATAATTATCCATAAATCCCTTTTTGTACAGTTGAACATTAATCGTGTCAAAATCATAGAAAAATCTACAAACACACTTGGCACATGGACACTTGACTTTTCCCTCAGACCGAAATTTTTCAGACATAGAAGCAAAACCCACAAACTATTCAATTCCAGCATAGAATTCCGGCTTAATTCCCCCTATTCGGGTGTAACCTATCATACATCCATGATCTATTTGTTTATGACATTATCGTTGAATTATTGGAGAATCCTAAAATGACAAGTATTATTACTGTTATTATTAAGGTAGTTTTAGTTAATCACTCAATTTATACGAAATTTATGATAACTTGAAATCACTTACAATTAAATGATAACACAAACAAAATTTCGATAGAGTTTCCCTTTATTTTGGATAACTTAACAACAATGATTTGTCATAATTTTAACAAACAAAATTTTGACAGAGTCTCCCCTTAATTTTAAACAAAGTTTCTTATTTAATTTACGATTTAATCAACCAGTATTGCTGGAGTTCAACACTGGTTTCAGACTAAGCCATTTACCCTAAGGTTTTGCAACAGTAACAACAAAATCATATCATTTAAAGGTAAAAATAAACCTACTAAATATAACCATAAGCTCCTAAAAAACTGTAAGCTCCTTGAACTGTAAGCTCCAATCGCTGGAATATTAACCACTGTTCTCATATCATTTAAATAATATATTTGTTATTGAAATATTACTTACTTTAAATAACATATAAGTTTGTTAAAAAAAATTATTTTTAAGTATACAAACAAATGTTAAATACGAAAAGAAATTGCTTATATATACATAACATACATATAAATGATTGTATATAATGCTGTGAGGAAGTACAAGTAGTATAAAATGCATTTTATACTACTTCAAAATCTGGTTCAGAGTTTTATACAATTTTATGAGTCTAGTTCAGAATCTGAAGATGAAAGTTCAGAAAGTGATACACCATCATTCAATGAAGAACAATTGGCATTCTTCATAAAGAACTTCATAAAGATGTTCAGAAAGGAAAAGGCAACAAGAAGAATACAAACTTCAGAAAGGACAATGCTAAATCTGATTAAGTGATATGCTATAGCTACAACGAGAAGGGTCATATATAGCCAGAATGTCCAAAGATTAAAGAGAATGCAACAAAGTCCAAAGGAAAGAAGAAAGATTATAAAGCAACTCTAAGTGATGATGATGAAGAATAAGAAGAAGAATAGGAAATTGCCAACATATGTTTCATGGTTGATTACATCTCTGATTCAGAAAGTTTAGAAGATGAAGACCATGAGAAGTGCTTAAGAACCAGAACATTGGATCAGAAAGAATGGTATATGGACTCAGGCTGTTCAAGGCATATGACAGGGCAAAAAAGGTTCTTCATTCAACTAAAATTAAGAAATAAGGGACATGTGTACGGAAATCATGCATATAGAAGCAGCGGAAAAAAAATTTTACATGCAATTCCCTCCCATAGACCCTTGTGAAACATCATAAATCATATTTGATTTACTTGTTGAAGCGTGACAGCTACACGAAATAAGCTATGTCAATCCTTCCGACGCAGTAGCAGCGGCGACCTTTAGAAGTCCACACAGCAGCTGTGGTCGTCACACGTCCACCTTGATGCTCCTCTGAGACTCTCTATGCTAGTAGTGAATTTCAGAGAAAACAAGGATTAGCTTTCTCTGAGTGAGAGAGTGAAATTCAAAATTCTCTAGTATGAGGCTAGGCTCATATGTGTTGCTATTTATAGCCAACACTCCACTCTCATCTCATAGAAAACCTAAACCTAGTTTGTGTCTTATTGGGCCCATCTTATGTAACCCCAATGCAATTAAATTAGTCACACTAATTAAGCATCAATTTAAAACTGCTTTAGTGTGTGACCCTATAGGTTCTTATAACGTTGGCAATATTATTAAATCTTATTTAATAATATAAACAGTGAGCGGTATCTAGCAACACATCACTGTTACCCAAGTGATAAGAAAGTCAACGGTTTGACATAACCTTTACATGATCGATGTTATTGTACAATTCAATCCCTTTGTCCAAATATCTAGATTTAACACAAGCATGGAATTAGTCATCTTGTATAGTTAAATCGTTAGTTTCTTGATTACCGAGTAGCTAGACTGATAAAATTAAATGAGATTAATATCACACATTAATTCATTTCAGCACGGCCATGCATTTACTCAGTCCTACTCATCAAGGGGCCCACAGATATATCTCTCGTAATGTGAGAGGGACAAATCCTATCTACGTTACTCACATCTGCATACATGATTCACGATATGCCTATGACCGACTTTATAATTACCCTGTTACGGATAACGTTTGACGGTATCAAAGCACATAACTCCTCATGCAGCGGATCACAGTAACTTCAAGTCAAAGGACTACATGTACCATCATCACTATGAGAATCACTTATGACATTCACATTACTATCCATGTGGTGTTCTCATGGCGGGTTAGTCCATATATATCATCATATATACCTATGTGCATACTTGATATCACATATCCATAACCTGTGAGAAAAGGTTATCAGTCCATACACATACTAGTCTCAACGTATTACTGTTGTCCTTTGTTTACAGTAATACTTGACTAGGGACATTTAAGAAT
>CM024268.1:25895651-25980149 GCA_013621005.1 Aeschynomene evenia
AAAAAGGGCGGAACAGTGCGATTCGGTGATGGAGCTAAGGGAAGAGTCACTGCAATCGGAGATGTTGGTAAGGATTCCTCTCACCAAATCTCAGATGTACTTTTGGTCGATGGCTTAACTCACAATCTATTAAGCATTAGTCAATTTTGTGACAAAGGCTTAAAGGTTGAGTTTTATGCCAAGTATTGTCATGTGATTAATCTCACAAATGACAAGGTCGTTCTGGAAGGAAAACGTGTTGGTAACATTTATGTTATCCATCTGGATGATCTAAAGGATCAAAATGTGGAATGCCTTGTCTCTGTCCAAGAAGACAAATGGCTATGGCATAAGAAACTTGGTCATGCCCATATGAGACTTCTTTCTGAACTCTCTCAGAAAGGACTTGTAAAGGGCCTTCCCAGAATTAAGTATCAGAAGGATGCAACCTGCGACTTCTGTGAAAAAGGGAAACAGACAAGGCTTCCTTTCCCAGTAAAAGTGTTATTTCTACTCAGAAACCACTGGAACTGCTCCACATGGATCTCTTCGGACCAACCAGAACAGCTTCCCTTTTCTGGAAAACGCTATGGTCTTGTCATAGTGGATGATTACACCAGATTCACTTGGGTTTTCTTTCTAGCTTCTAAGGAAGAAACTTTGAGAAGTTCAAAGCATTTGCGAAAAGAGTTTCAACTGATAAGGATTCGCACATTCATGCCATTAGATCAGATCATGGTGGTGAATTTGAGAATCATGCTTTTGAAAAGCTTTGTGAAAATCTGGGCATTGCTCACGAATCTCATCTCCCAGAACTCCTCAACAAAATGGAGTAGCTGAGAGGAAGAATCGAAGCCTTCAAGAGATGGCAAGAACAATGCTCTTAGAAAGTGGACTTTCAAAGGTTTCTGGGCTGAAGCAATTAATACTTCATGCTACATTCAGAATCGAGTCTTTCTGAGACCAATTCTGAAAAAGACACCTTACGAGCTATGGAAGAATAAAATACCAAACATTTCTTATTTCCATGTATTTGGTTCTTGTTTTATTCTCAACACAAAGGACAAACTCTCTAAGTTTGATCCTAAGTCGATGATGGATACTTCCTAGGATACTCCTCAGTCTCTAAAGCTTACAGAGTATATAACAAAGGATAAATGTGTTGAAGAGACAATCCATATTAAGTTCAAAGAACTTAGTAAGGACATGTCTCAGAAAGATGCTAACTTAGAGATGAGTTTGAGAAACTCAACATCTCTTCTGAGAAAGCCAAAAGGAAAATTCTTATAGATGATGAGACTGACTTCCAACCATGGAACAATCATCTCCATCTAAAGAAAAATCTAGTAACATCATCGAAGCTCCAGAACCTAGAGAATCTACTTCTCCAAATACAATGGAACCTAGATTCTCAGAAGGACAAGCTTCTGATGGCTCAGAAAGAGAACCTTTTGTGTCTCCTTCTCAGAACCCTACTCCTAAGGGGAGTAGAGGCTCAAGAGACTTGAAGAACGTCTCTCAGAACGAAGTCTTGGGCAATCCAGAACGTGGCGTAAGAACCAGAAGGAACTATACAAATCTTGCTATGGTTTCTGAGCTTGAACCAGACTCCATAGAAGAGGCGTTAGATGATCCTAACTGGGTAAATGCCATGCAGGATGAACTTGACCAATTCGAGAGAAATCAAGTTTGGAAACTAACTCAAAAGCCCAAAGGCAAGAGTGTCATTGGGACTAAATGGGTGTTTCGAAACAAACTTGATGAAAACGGTCAAGTCGTGAGAAACAAGGCCAGATTGGTTGCTCAAGGGTACAACCAACAAGAAGGGATAGACTACGATGAAACTTTCGCTCCAGTCGCAAGATTGGAAGCTATCAGAATGTTGCTAGCTTTTGCTGCACACAAAGGTTTCAAACTCTATCAGATGGACGTTAAGTCTGCCTTCTTGAATGGATACCTTTCTGAGGAAGTTTATGTAAAACAACCTCCTGGTTTTGTGAATGATGCATTCCTCCTCTAGATATAACAGAGGTTCCTCCGACATCCTTTGATCAACAAGGTCCCACCTTCTCGATTACGGACTCAATGATTGGTTCCGGCTTTCAGCTGGGAAGGATGGTAGTCACCCCACCCTCTGTGCAATTTCGGCCTTTCTTTGGTCGAACTGAGAAGTTGAAAGGCAGTGAAGCCATCCATAGTCAGCTCTCAACTTTCAGCCTCTCCGAAGATGCTCAGACTTCTGGTGCTATGGAGCAACCATCAGCAAGGCAACCTTCTGATCTAGACCTTGCTCTAGTTTCTGAGGACACTCAAAGGCAGCCTTCCATTGAACTTGTTGCTATTGAAGACAAAGCTGTCCAAGAAGAAGAACTTCATTAATATCAAAAGAGGGATATCATCGATGAAGTACTTGAGGCTGAAGTCTCTCGTCTTCCTTCATCTCAACCCTCATCTTCTCAACAGCCTTCCACTGCCTCTGAACTACCTCCAGAATGCGCTCCGAATGCGACTCAGAGCGAGATTCTCATTGAGATATGCCAGCTGCTACGCTACATTGCCAGAAGACAGTAGTTCTTAGCCACCCTTTTTGATGTAACAAAGGGGGAGTAGATAAAATAAAATGATAAAAATTTTGTACATTGGCTATCGTAAACACTAGGCTAGAACTTAGGGGGAGCCAAATATTTTGTATCTCTACAAAACCATCAATGAAAAATCATTATTTTGGCATCTCATGTTTTACTTAATTTTATGCTCATTTTTTATTATTTGGCATTTCTTGATTTACTTAGCCTGGTATTTCTGAATTTCATACATATATTCATCATGAAATACACGCTATGTAACTGATAATCTCAAACAGTGATCATACATTGCATACTTTAACTGTTGATTATCACAGCCTTCTAAGAAAATAACGAAGCCTTCTCTCAGAAAGCTAAGTTAGTTTCTAAGAAAGCAAAAGTGCATTCTGAATAAGTTGTGAACTTACTCAGAAACACTTATGAACTTAAGCAAAATTATTATCTTAAGACTTAAGTTGTTATCATCAAAAAGGGGGAGATTGTAAGCTCCAGAACCCTTCTGAGAGAATTAGGCATAATTCTCTTAGAGTAATGAAAGTTTTAATGATAACAAGGTAAGCCATAAGTATAAAAATTTTACTTAAGGTTTTGCTAATATGTGCACTAAGTGTCTCAGAAAGCTTTAAATTACTGCAATACCATGAGCAAAGACCAAGACAAAACATCAAGTAACCTCGAGATCAATTGATAAAATCATAGCGCCAAAGATATCAGAAAGGATGTCTCAGAAGCGCAGAAGGTGAAAACATGTTTCTGAGAAAAGAACACTGTCGCCTCAGAAGGGTCTCAGAAGACCTTGCGACTTGTAGTTCTCAGAAGGGTCTTCCCTCAGAACGTTCGCCTCAGAAGTCCGTACAACTCTCAGAAAGTTGGACTCAGAAGCAACCAAGTGTCTGGACTCAAGGGATCGTAAGCAATCTCAGAAAGCTCACTACAACTAGCCAGGGAAGTGGGAACACGCGCACTGTGCAGTTCTGAAAAGTTCCGCATTTCGCGCTGACTGTAGCAGGGAGCCGTTCTGAAAAGGACACAGCCACATAAGCAAAGTGAAAGCTTCTAATTTCGCGGCTCATTGATGCCTATATATATGAGTTCAATTCCAGAGCAATGTGACGGAAACTCTTGCGCTAAAACTCTTGATTAAACGTGCCAAAACTCTGTTGAATTGAAAATCATTTTTGCGAAAACTTAGAATTTTCTGAGAAAGACAATTTTTACGAAATTGTTTTTCTAACTTTGCAAAATCTTCTAGTTCTGAATTGGTGTAAATTTTTACATTTGTAAGTTAAATCTAGAAGTCTACTAAGAGTAAAATTAAGGTTATAACTTAATCTATGTAGTTGGTTTTCGAATCAAAAACAACTTTCCGAAAAACGCTAAGTCCTTCGTTGTTTGAAGGCAGTTTTAAGTCCTCTGGTGTTTGAGGCAAAGTTCAAAGTCCTTAATTGTTTAAGGCAAGGAAGTCCTTTAGATTTTAAGGCAAAGAAGTCCTCTAGTGTTGGAGGCAAGGAAGTCCTCTAGTGTGAGGCAAGGAAATCCACTTCGGTAACACATAACACATATCAGGTAATACATACACATCAAAATGCATTCTCGTGACCTACATATTCCAATTATGCCTTGATCAAGGTAAGTATAATCAAATCCCTTTAATTAAGGTATAATTAGAATTTGGGGTCTTACATTCTCCCCCCCTTAAAAAGAATTTCGTCCCCGAAATTCCGTATCTATGGAAACAATCAAATGCAGATCATATAGGTGTGAAAGCTAACCCTTAATTCTATATACTTACCCTAGGTAAAATCCTCAGATCATATAACGTTCTCCGTATTCACTGTGAAGGTTCTCCCCTGGTGCTGGGGCCTGGAGGAGGCTGATGACATTCCCTGGCTATATGTCCCGGCTTACCGCATCTAAAACACATCCGCGGACCAGCAAGACAAACTCCCCAATGCTTCTTATTACACTGTGCACAGGTGGGTTTCTTCGGAGCTCTAGTGGTCATCACTAGATTAGGTGAAGATGACTCCTGATGAGGTTGAGAACTCCTAAGAGATCGAGATGGAGACTGTTGTGGTGAAGAGTGTCGTCTCTTAAATGGAGGAGCCGGTGGTGTTAGATCCCTTCTAGGAGTCTCTGGTTAAGTATTATCTCCCAAAAGGCACGCTTGTTCATGCACCCTGCATGCCTCCACTAATTGAGCATAGCTATCAAAGTGAAGGTGGTTCATTGTCTTCTGCATCTTCTGTGTTAACCCGTTCCGGTACTTCATACACTTCCACGATTCCAATGGGTTTCCTTGAAACATCTCAAACCGTGCGGTGTATTCGGCAATAGTCATTCGTCCTTGAGCCAGGTTCAGGAATTCTCGCTCCTTGGCTTCTCTTATGGATCTGGGAAAATATTTTTCATAGAAGAGTTCCTTGAACCTGTTCCAGGGGATAGGAATCCCTGCTGCATCCATCCGGGCTTTTTCTCCTCTCCACCAATTCCCTGCATCTTGTTGCAACATGAATGTAGCAAAAGTAGTTCGCTGTAGATCGAAGCACTGTATCACAGTAAATATCTTTTCCATCTCCTCAATCCAATCCCCTGCCACCGTTGGATCAACAGAACCTGTGAACACTGGGGGATTTACACCCCGGAACTCAGCAAAGCGGGCATTTCCTCTGTCCGTCTCCGAATGTGGTATGGGTGGAGTCTGGTGCCTCATAACCTCCGCTAACTGTTGTACCGCCCTGGCCATCCCTGCCAATGCCTCACTAGTCCCCTGCTCACCCTCGGAACTACTTCCGGTTGGTCTCATCTGACGTCTCTTTGGTGCCATTTGTACATGTACACACCAACATAATCACTGAGGTGATCAGTCTCAATAATCACATTAGGCATATACAACCACCCATGTACCAAATACACAAATCATGCCTTACGATACCCCGCTGCAAGCATGAAACTACCGTACTATGCAACAAAAGCATAGAAGGCCATAACCCCAAGCCTTAAGGTTCGACCTGCTCTGATACCAAAATGTAACACCCCAATAATTACCTCTTTATGCTTAAGTCACATAGAGTTAATTACCGGAAATTATCACCTTGTTTCAGAGTTTAAGTTTGAAATTACGGATACGCGGAGAATATGGCCAATAATTTTTCATGAAGAACGTAATTTAAAAAAATCTCGGCTTGTACGTTACAAGGTATAATCTGATACACCAAACTATGAACTTGTAAATTATATATAACCGAAATAACATAATACACATAAGTGGCCCAATACATACATATAGTTTCACGTACACAAGGAAATACATATAAACGTAAAATCCCAAAATAGATATTACAATATTTAAATACTAGAATTTCTAAGAGAACCATAAGTTTGTACAGTCACTTATAATTCCCTTATAAATTCTTTCAAGTTTGCATATAGTACATAACTACATATCATATACGAAGATAACAAAATCCATAAAGTCTTAAGCTCCTCGCATATCCAAGCTTCCATCTCCATGCAGGTCTGAATCTGCTCTCTTAACAAAGTACCTGAATCTAAACAAAGGGGGGTGGAATTGGGGTGAGCTCCACGGACTCAATAGGGGGATCACTCCGGTTTATTATGAAATAAGTGAAATATGCAGAGACCATATTAATAATATTTTCACAAATACATATTTAATTCCGGAGTGTCTTACCTATATGCTTCTTGTTATTTATATAAATTCTATGCAACAATAAATACTCATCATCGAGCGGACATTGGTTACTTAAAAACATGTTCGTTAACATGCAACGGTTGCATAATCAACACTATGCATACGGTCACATGTTTAAATATACTATTCATATAAAAGTTGCATAATCAACATCATGCATACGATTATGTGTCATGTGTTAGAACTTTTCGTAAATCAATGGCACTACCCTCTCTCTTTCTACCTCCGCATACACCTGGCCCCTAGGCTATGAGCTCATACCTATCTAGTTTTCTACTAGATCTCTATGGGGAAGAGGGTTTTTATTCACTTTCTTTACAAATCGGTATTGGGGACCGAGGGTGCCAACCTCCCTTGCCAATCCCGTTTGTAACAGAAAGCTACTCATAAATCTCATTTTCTGATCCACATTACCTTTCACAACTTCTTTAGAATATTAGCATGCATAATATACATCATATACCCTTCATAACATATATGTCATAATCATCATCATATACATGTAATCATAAAAATATAGATGATCTCATAAATCATCTTTTCATCATATCAATCATTTCCAATAATCAAATTATACTTCCGATATATATACTTATATATATATATATATATATATATATACTCATCATATTATATGTGTCATATTATTCATTATATGCAAGTAATCACATAATATGATTAATCTCATATATTATTCTTTTCATTATACTAATCATTATCATAAATTAAAATATGTTTCATATATATATATATATATCTATATGTATTCCTCATACTGTATTATTTCAAATATCACATGTAAGATTGGAATCATCATAAAAACAAAGTAGCAGGAGACACAGTTCTGCAGAAAGTTCTGCGATCTGGTCGCTAGCGCGTCCTCTATGGCCGCTAGCGCCCAAGTCGGTTCCCTACACCCGCTAGCGCCTATAAACTGGTCGCTAGCGCGTGTACACTCGCTAGCGGCTATGATTTGGCCGCTAGCGCGCATATCGACCCTGCACTCATATCAGTTTACAGAACAGCAACCATTTGATGCAAATAAAGGCATGTACTCGTATCTGATGCATGAAAACATATTAATATATAACTTAACATAAATTTAAACCCCCTACCTCCCGTAGTTTCTCTCTATCCAAGCTAGAAATCACTTTTTGTTCTTAAATCCCTTGCTTAATACTTCACCCAAGCTTTCTTAATGATGATGATGATACCTCTAAGTTCCCTGATGGTTTCTAATCGGTTGGAATGAAAGGATTTGATGAGAAGGATCTGAGTATGGTGTTTGTTCTTTAATTTGATGAGGTTTAGTGATATAGAGGTGAGGTGTGAGTGTTTGTGAGCTTAGGGAATTTTGAGAGTGTTTTGGTATTCTTAGGGGTGAAGAAAGGGTTCTGATGGCTTTAGGGGTCTCTTCTGGAGTTATAAGGTGAGTTGGGACGGAGGGACATCTAAGCAATATTAATAAGTTGGAGGGTTTGGTCTAAAATGAAAAATGAGAGAAATTTTGTTCTATCACGATGCTGGTCGCTAGCGAGGGACATGCGGACGCTAGCGACCAACAACACCGCATTACCCGCTAGCGCCCTTACCACGGTCGCTAGCGACTAACTTCTGCCGCCTCACCCGCTAGCGACTAGAACTGGCCGCTAGCGAGCATCTGCTGATACATGACAGCAGCAACAGTTTCAAGCATCTAAAACTCCAAAATGCACTTAACACTCTCTAAACCATTTATAACACCCTAGTCATCCTTTTTACACCTCTATAAACTTATACATAACTATTAATACCTAAAATTTCTCATGATTTCTTCTTACCTTTCTTCCCTAGGTTCCTAGTCTATTTTATCATATTTTAACCCGCTAGCAATGCATCTATCATCGTAATACACATAACACATATCAGGTAATACATACACATCAAAATGCATTCTCGTGACCTACATATTCCAATTATGCCTTGATAAAGGTAAGTGTAATCAAATCCCTTTAATTAAGGTATAATTAGAATTTGGGGTCTTACACTGCAAATTCAACATCATCTTTTGCTGCTCCATGAGTAGTCTCATCACATCACTAAGGGATAGTTCAACAGATACGGGAGGTGCAGGTAAGGTCAATAGTTGGGTTGGTGGAGGTAAAGGTATTGGGGCTTGAAGTTGCCTTTGATGGGGCCGGGGGGGGGGGGGTGTAACATCCCGATTTATCAACCTTGCCATGGTTAAGATTAACAACTCGGAGCATCACTTTTTTTTTTTTATATACATATACAGAATAGAGATATGGTAAACGGGGTAAAACTCAACAAGCCATGACATTAGGTTCCTAATATAATAGACCATGTACTGGGAATACTTATATGATAATAGAAACATAACAAAGACATAAAGGTAATATATGTGTACACTATAACCCTCGAATGTGTATCCGGTCATAAAAATCCTCGGATTGCAAGTCCGGCATCATGGCCCAGCCATGGAAACTCTAACTCCTCGGATAACACAATTCGGCATCACGGCCCGGCCGTGGTATCATATGCAAGTCGGGACTATGTGTCCCTCAAATATGCTCTGAGTCCTAGACCGGGAAGTCTTGACCTTGACCACAGCTCCGTTCTCGCCTAATCTTTAAAGGTTCCTTGATTCGGAGGTGTCTCGTGTCAAAGAATCCTCTGCCATCTAGTCCACATGTCCCGTAGGTCCAATGCACCACCATCTAGTCGATTAGATGGCTGGATCCAAGCTAACCAGAAATTCAATCGAACGGATATAACGAGCAGCAGTTATAATTTAACAAACACATGTAGCATCCTCGGGTACTCGTCCGGACAATTCCAGGAATTCCACCGAGTCGTTCATGCAATCCATAATACAATCTCAAGAACAGTACAACCATCATGCATGAGTACAGTCTTATACATTACCATTTCACATTATCATTCTATTTTACAGATTCGGTATATAACAGCAGATATCTTGATCACCCGGTAATACTATTGAGTAGTAATATCGTTGCATAGCAATAGTAATTATATTTGATTTAGTTATAAGCTTTTCAGTTCTCACAGCACATAGATACATATATATAAACTCGTATTGTCTTGTTCTGTATATTTAATAATAATGCTACTAGTTTTAAGAAATAATTAATTATAAAAATATTTCGTAGTTTATTGATCATAAAAATAAATTAGAGAAATTGATCTAGTTTCGGTGCACTAGGAATCGACTCAGCGCATGGCAGGCCACGACCGCGCGATTCCCAGCGCCCAACGCCCTGCGTACCTCGCACGCCCCCGCCCTGCGCCCTGCGTGCCTCGCACGCCCGCGCCCTGCGCGCCCAGCGCCCTGCGCGCCTGCACGCTCGCACGCCCGCGCCCTGCGCGCCCAGCGGCCTGTGCGCCCGCACGCTCGCAGGCCCGCACGCCGCGCGCCCAGCGCCCTGTGCGCCCGCACGCTCGCACGCCCGCGCCCTGCGCTCCCAGCGCCCGCGCCCTGCGCATGTGTGCATCCTGCGTCCACGCGCCTTGCGCGCCCTGGGCGCCCAGCGCCCGTGCACGTCCTGCGTCCGCGCGCCCCGCGCCCGTGCATTGCGCGCAGCGCCTACTCTATGTATGTAATGCATGAAGTAGTTTCCAGGTATGTAACTCTCTAACTCCAATTTCTATCTAAACTATTAAATCTTCTTATCATCATTTATGATTCTTAAGGCTTATGAAATCATGGAATTGGTTAAACAATTATTCAAATCTCAAAGAAAATAGTCGCACACACATCTAAAAACCAGTTTATATTTTACTTTGACATATGCATGCATATAAAAATACCACCAGTTACTTTTATATGGTTTCAGAAACAATTTGAAGTCAGATTCTTCATCTTTTTAGTTAACATGCCTTGTTCTAACGCATTAATCAGATTCAACACTCAAAGAATCATACAAATTGGATTTGCAAGCATCATAGACATATGTAAGAAAACCAAAAGCCATCAGTTTAGTTTAATCATGGATGAGTTGTATGCATAGTTATGAACAATAACATGTATCAGATTCTATTTCGTTAAAAGAAGAAGAACAGAGCAACTCACCTTAAGGTTGTACTTAGAAATTTGAAAATTGAAGGAAGGGATGATCTATTGGTAATTCTGTCTAGGGAAAAATAGGTGTAACAGAGGTGTTTCTCGTGTGCTATTCCGTTGATCGTAATTCTATATTTATAGAAAGAGCTTTCCACCCTCTGAAGGAAACTAAAACAACAGCTAGCTTGCTTCGTAGATGACCAGCAGGTGGTGGCGTACTAAAACTAGTGGTGTCCCAAGCTGGAGTTAGAGACAGTAGGTGGTGGCTTCGGATGGAAACAGAGGATGATCAAATGGCTCCTCTGTTAATGCCACGTACTACCCTATACTTCAGGAAAAATAAGATGTAAGCGTTTTATGCTTCTGGGTGGTGTATTGGTCTATATTTCCATATAGGGTGATCAAGAAAAATGTGTAGGATAGGTGTGGTAAATTCGGTGATAATCGGGTGAGTATGGTTTGACCTATTTTTCTCTCTAATGATACTCAAAGGATCACTTTATTGTTTAATACACGTATGTAATTATGTTATAAACGTAATAATGATACCTCATACAAAATTATCGCAATAATTATATTGATAATTAGTTGTTAATTTCTAACTAATAATTATTAAATAATATGTTTAAGGCAAGGGTGTTACAGGGGGGGGTTGGTACCGAAATTGCTGAGGTTGAAATTGGGGTTTTCCTGGAAAGGTGTTTGCAGCTACCACCATTGTTCCCGCTTTGGCTTGGTTGATGGCTAGTTGCTTCATGAAGGTTGCAATCTCATCCAGCTTCTAGTATAGGCCACCATTCTCTTGTTGAGCTACCTCATTCACCCCTTTGGTCACGGCAGTCGCCCTTGTGCCAAATTGCTGTGAGTTCACAACCATATTCACGAACAGGATTCTTGCATTTGCCAAGGTCTTGTCCATCAGAGCGCCACCACTAGCGGCATCGATCATGCAACGGTCCATTCCCGTCAGACCCTCATAGTAGTACTGGATCAATAGTTGTAATACCTTGGGTAGTCTGAGTTTGTTTGAGTAAAAGATCACGGTGCACTCGGGGAGACAGAGCCAAGTGGGCCCCACCTCCCCACTCCTTTTTTCCTTCTTTTCTTTCTTTCTTTCCTTCCATTCCCGTAACTCTCTCCCTCCCATTTCCCTTTCTTCTTCTTCTTCCTCATCTCATTTTCTCTTCTCTAATCCCTCACCGAAACCCCATAAACCATCAAAATCAATTTATCAATCATCATCTAGTATATTGTGGGTAAGTGTAGAGTATTTCTTTCTCTCCATTGGTGTCTATTTATCTCTATTTTCGGATTGGGGGTTTAGGGTTTATATTTGGGGGTTTTTTATTTTGGTATGAGTTTGAGATTTGTGATGTGTTCTCTAGGGTCTCAATCAACTAGGGAAGCTCTGGGCAACTCATCCTAGCTATGGATTGTGCCATGCATCAACTAATCAATTAACACATAAACACATGCCAATGAATTAGCCTAACTCAATCGAGTAAGCCAAGACAAAGGGTTAACACACACAATTTAAGATCTCAAATTATATGCCAAGATTTGATAATGAAAACTTATGCAAGATTAAGAACAAAACCTCAATTTACCCCAATGATGTTCATACCCTCATAAACAACCAAGAGACTTAGTTAGTCATGGAGGAAATATAAGGGCAGAAAATAAATTGGAATTAAAAGGAATTAAATGACTTGAACAATAAAGAGAAAGATTAAAGAAAGTAAAGACTATGGAATATAAATGCAAATTGGAGAGATTGAAGAACGAATAACTGAATTAATTAAAAGAGTAACTTACAAAACCCAAAGGGCTTGACGAATAACGTTGGAAATACAATGGATGAGCTAGAGCTAAACTAGGAAAAGAAAGTTGGAATCCTAATGGAAGAAATAAACTCTAACTGAAATCCTAGGGTTTGAAAAGAAAATAGTAAGAAGATAAAAGAAATTGAAAGTGGGAAGAGGAAATAGTAGTGATGAAGAGATCCCCTTTCTGATGCATTAGCACTGCTTTATATAGAGTGAGCAGCCTCCAAACCCTAGCTAATTGAGCCCCCAGCTCGGCCTTGCAGATAGGTCCCTACTGTAATAGAAATGCGGCGCGGCGCTAGGGCGCTGATAGCTCGCTAGGATGCTGGTGCTGTGCACGTGATGAATTCTAATAGGGTTCGGGCGCTGGGGCGCGCTGAGGGCGCTGGGGCGCTGGATGCCAGCCTGGATTCCACTGCTCCACTTCTTACTCAGTTCTTGATGTCTGCTACTCCAATAATTCATATGACCTGCACCAAAAATATAAAATACCCAAGATCAAGTGCAAGGGTCATCCTTGAATTGCAAAAACATCATAAAACTTATTACTTTAGCCTTTATTTTCATTGAGTCCCAAATAAATCCAAATTGTATTAAATACAATAAAAGGCTAAAATAGAGTAAAGAATTGCACACAATCATCCAAATTAAGGGCATAAAATATTGGCAAAAGCCACGTTATCAGTCATGATATTTTAAATTTATTTAAGGTCAAATTTTCTACTTATTATGACATTGAATGTGGTTATGACACCTTATATGTGCATAATTCAATACATATGAAAGGTCAAGAATTAGAATATTTTAATAAATATTATGTTTCATATTTTATAGTGATTATCTATTACTACTATAATGAGAATTCCTAAAAAGTTAGTTAATTTTTGGTCTCTCAAAATAATATTAAAGAAAATAAAAATAAAAATTAAAAATTGTAACTTTTCTCCTTTAATCTTTTTCAAATAACTACATCAATAATTTTTTTATTCTTTCTTTTTAAAATACATTAGATATTACGATTAACTTAAGCATTAAATATTATTAATTTAAAAACATAATTAAAATAAATAATATTATTAACTATAATAATTGACATTTAATATAAAGTTATGGCAAGTGAAAATATATATTACATACACATAGTTTTAATATATATTAGTGGTGATGAGAATTGGTTATGCAAATAAATTTAAATTATTAGAAATATAAAACATATTTCATTGAAATAAATTGATGCACAGTTATGCAGCGAAGGTTATCCAAAGTTATAGCAAAGGTTTTAAATGATTACAAATATAAAAACATATTCCATTGAAATAAATTGATGCACACTTAATGAAATTGAATTGATGTGTAATATAGAGTTATGCATAGAGGTTATCCAAAGTTATAGCAAAGATTTCCAAAGTGTAACGGAAATGAATAATTAGAACTCTCATACTAAATACTTGATATAATATAACTAATTTATAAATTGAATTGTAATATATAAATTGAATTTTGTGAGAAAATTTCTATGCTTGCTTGAAATAAATTGATGCACACTTAATGAAATTGAATTGATGTGTAATATAGAGTTATGAAGAGAGGTTATCGAAAGTTATGGCGAAGGTATCCAAAGTGTAACAGAAATGAATAATTAGAACTCTCATACTAAATACTTGATATAATATAACTAATTTATAAATTGAATTGTAATATATAAATTGAATTTTATGAGAAAATTTCTATGCTTGCCACATCAACACACACATCATGAGAATGCACATGGGTGTGCCACCTTATAATCGCTAGTAATATTAAAGCAAATAGAACAAAAATTAAAATTTAACACATAAAAAACACTTCCACAATATTATATACACATATTTTAACACCAAGTTTAGATTGTCAGCCCATCAACACCACTTTCACCACCTTAATTCATCATCAACCGCATTCATTCATTATCTTCAACATCACTTTTACCACCAATCTACAAAAATATCAAAATCATAATAAAATAAAAAAATTAAATTAAATTAAAGAAATAGAGAGATGACTCACTATCACCATTAAACAAAACAAAAAAAAAGGCAGAGCAGAGATACAAAAGTATTACTCTCATCTTCAACCTCCGTCATTCATCATCATCAACACCACATTCACCACCAATTTAATAAAAACTCATAATCAGAACAAAAAAAGAATGATGAAATAAAAACAAAGAAGAACAGAGAGAACTCACCATCATCATTAAATAGAACAAAAACAAAAACAGAGCAGAAAAGCAAATGTATCACCTTCAACTTCAACCACCTTTGTTCATCACCATCAACATCAAGCCACTTCACCACCAATCTAAAAAAAATCAGAATCAAAACAAAACAAAACAAAAAAAATAAAATAAACATAGACAAAAATAAAAACAAAAATAGAGAAGAACATATAGATGACTCTGAAGGTGTATTTGTGCACGAGAAGGGGGTTGAATCGTGCTAGTTTTTAAAATTGCTTCTTAAAACTTTTCTTAGAAAGTTGTTTTACTCAGAAGAGTTGTTTGAAAGTTTGTAGCGGAATAAGTTTTCTGAGAAAGTTAAGGTTCTGAGAACTTTACCTTTCTAAGAAAGTTCCTTTCTGAGACGTTTAAGAAAAGTGATTTGAATTTAATGTTTCTTAAACACTTTCTGATTTTAACTTAAACAATTTTCACAATTGAGACTAAGTTAAGAATGTGTTTGAAGTTTTTCTTGATAACGCAAGTAAATGACGAGAAAGGTAGAAAAGCTTAACACAATAGAATTTTATACTGGTTCGGTTCTAACCAACCTACTCCAGTCCTCAACCTTCAGTTGAGAGTTCCTTTGGATGTTCTTCTTAATGTGCCTTCCCATAAAACACTGCCTTTACCACGTAAAGGTCTTTCACCACTTCACTACCCGAAGTGGATTTTGCTTGCCTCCAACACTAGAGGACTTTCCTTGCATTAATCACTTAAGGACTTTCGATTGCCTCTCACTAGAGGACTTAACTTGCCTTAAACAATTAAGGACTTTAACTTGCCTCAAACACTCGAGGACTTAAAGCTGCCTTCAAACAGCGAAGGACTTAGAGTTTTTCGAATGAAGTTTGGTTTCAAAAACAACTACTAAGATTAAGATACAAACTTAATTTTCTCTTAGTAGACTTCTAGATTTAACTTACAAATGTAAGAATTTACACCAGTACAAAGCTAGAAGATTTTTCGCAAAGTTTGAAGAACAACTTAAGATAAGTTGTCTTTCTGAGAAAGTTCTTTGTTTTCGCAAATGATTTCAATTCAGCAGTTTTCGCACAGTTAATTATGAGTTTTAAGCGCAAGAATTTCGTCACGATGTTTTGCAATTGAACTCATATATATAGGCGTTAAAGAGCCGTGAAAATAGAAGCTTTCACTTTGCTGATGTGGTTGTGTCCTTCTCATAACGGCTCCCTGCTACAGTCAGCGCGAAATAAGGAACTTTTCAGAACTGCACAGTGCGCGTGTTCTTCACGTCTTCAGCTTGTTGTAGCCAGCTTTTTGAGGATGAATGTGAATCCATTGAGTGTAGGCACATGGTTGCTTCTGAGTCCAACTTTCTGAGAGTTGTACGGACTTCTAAGGCGAACCTTCTGAGGGAAGACCCTTCTGAGAACCTCCAGTTGCGAAGGTCTTCTGAGACCTTTCTGAGGCGACAGAGTTCCTTCCTCAGAAACACACTTTCACCTTTTGTGTTTCTTGGACATCCTTTCTGATATCTTTAACGCTTTGATTTCATTGTTTCATCTCGAGGTTACTGATGGTTGTTGTCGTGACACCCATAAATTTAATTATTTATAGAACCAAGTTCCCCTAATATAGTTTAGTGGAAACCAGAGTCGTCTCTCACAAGGAATGACTAAGAAAGCAATACACAGGACTAGTTGTATGACGGTTGTCACAATTGGAGGGTTTTTGTATGCAAGGAAAATAAATTGGAATTAAATTGGAATAATAAAAGCAGTGGTTTATGCGGGTAGAACATTCATTGGGATGTTAATCATTGGCTACAAAAGAATCAATGAGTTGATTAATTACACCGGAGTTAGATCTAACTTCCTTGTTGTGATTCTAATGATTAATTGCCTAGAATGAGATTAATTAGTGAGATCTCACCTTTAGTTCCACTTTCAACAATTGTTAAAGTCAATCACATTAATCTAATTAAAGAGACTAATCAGCCAATTAATTAATCATTGCCAAATCCTGATATGCTATGCATTAATTAATCAACTAACACATAAACATATGCCAATGAATTAGCCTAACTCAATCGAGTAAGCCAAACTAATGGAGAGAAACTAGGAAAAGAATTGCATACAATCAATCGAGCTAAACTAGGAAAAACGGAAATCCTAATGGAGAGAAAAATAACTCTAACTAAGCCTAGGGTTGAAAGTAAGTAAACTAGGAAAAGAAAAGATGTAAAAGTGGTGGTGTTGAGAGGTGTTGTTTTCTGATGCATTAGCCTCCTTTAAATAAGATGAGCAGCCTCCAAACGCTAATCAATTTGGGCCCCCAACTCGTGCAGATAGGGTTTCTGCTGTGACAGAATTGCGGCGCGGCGCTGGGGCGCGTATAGCTCGCTAGGGCGCCAGCGCTGTGCACGTGATGAGTTTAAGTGGGCCTCGTGCGTTGGAGCGCGCTATGGGCGCTGGGGCGCTCGATGCTGGCTCTGAATTTCACTGCTCCTCTTCTTGCTCAGTTCCTGATGTCTACAGCTTCAATAATACCTGTGACCTGTGCTAAAAATACAAAATATCCAATATCAAGTGCAAAGGTCATCCTTGAATTGCAAAAACATCATAAAACTTGTTATTTTAGCCTTTATTTCTATTAAGCCCAAATAAATCCCAAATTGTATTAAGTATAATAAAAGGCTAAATTAGAGCAAAGAATTACATACAATCATCCAAATTAAGGGTATAAAATATTGGCAAAAACCACGTTATCAGTTACTCGTTGTATGTCTTGATCTTACTCATGGAGTGCAATAATTTAAAGCTTTCTGAGACACTTAGCACATATATTAGCAATACCTTAAGTAAAATTATTATACTTATGACTTACTTTGTTATCATTAAAACTATTAAATCACTAAGAGAAATATATAAATTTCTCTTAGAAGGATTCTGGAGCTTATCTCCCCCTTTTTGATGATAACAACTTAAGTCTTAAGATAATAATTTTGCTTAAGTTTTGAAGTGTTTATGATTAAGTTCGCAACTTACTCAGAATGCACTTTTGCTTTCTTAGAAACTAACTTAGCTTTCTGAGTGAAGGCGTTGTTATTTTCTTTAGAAGGCGTTGATAATCAACAGTTATAATATGCATTGTATGAACACTGTATAAGATTATCAGAAATATAGCATGTATTTCTTGATGATTTTAAAGTATGTAAAACAGAAATACAAAGCTAATAATCAGAGATGCCAAAAATAATAGAGATTTTTCATTGATTTCAATATGAAGTTACAAAAAATTTTGGCTCCCCCTAAGTCCTAGGCCTAATGTTTACATTTAGCCATTGTACAAAATATTATCATATCTACTCCCCCTTTGTTACATAAAAAAGGAGTGGCTAACATAAACACCATCATAGACTTAGAACTATTGCTTTCTGGCCATGTAGCGAAGGAGCTTGCACATCTCCATCAGAATCTCACTTTGACCCGCATTTGGAGGACATTCTGGTGGGATCTCATAAGAAGTAGAGGGTTGTTGAGAAGAAGAGGGTTGAGTTGGAGGAGGACGAGAGACTTCAGCCTCGAGTACAACATCCACTGTATCCCTCTTTTGGTATTTAGGAATAGGATCTTCTTCTTGTACAACTTCTTCTTCAATACCAGCAACGTCAGTAGATGGTTGTGGTTGAGTATCCTCAGAAACTGAAATGAGTCCAAGGTCAGAAGGTTGTGCATCTTAGGGTTGCTCCATCGCACCAGATGTTTGTGCATCTTCTGAGAGATTAAATGTAGACAGTTGCTTGTGGATGGCTTCAATAGCCTTCATCTTCTCAGATCGACCAGGGAAAGGTCGGAAGTGCACGGAGGGTGGAGTCATCACCATTCGCCCCAATTGGAATCCGGACCCAATCATAGAATCAGTGAGAGAGAAGGTCGGACCAGGTTGTTCGAGGGTGGGAGGGGGGATCTCAGTGACATCAAAAGTAACAACCTCATACTCCTTTCGAGAGTCTGTCTCAGCATGAGTCCCTTCTAAGGAACTCCCGGCAACAAATGCCTCAACTGCTGCAACTCCGGCAGCCATGGTAGCGTTAGCGCCCACCTCTGAGCTGAGACCAGTGCTGGTGGTCCCTAGCACTTCAACATGTGTTGAGACATGAGTTTCCTCATGTTCTTTGAGGGTTTCAGAAGAGACATGACCAACAACAGAAGTTGGCTCATTTTGATATGAAGAGGAAGGAGTTTGTTGTTGTTGTACCTCTTCTTGAGCTTTCTCAGCTCCTTGTTGAGACTTAGGAGGAGAAGGTGGAGGTGGAGGATGTATGGCTGAATCAGCACCTTGGGTCTCAGAAGACTGATCAATTGCCTTCTGGACATCCAACATCTTTTGAGTCAGAGACTCAGCAGCCACACCAGTTGTAACACCCTACTAGATAGCCCTTAGTGCTATAGTCATTTAGGGCCATTTCATAAGGGTTACCTCCTGTAATCATACTTATACTTGTTTTTTAAATACATATACGCGGAAAATACATGGGAGAATTTTTCGAAAATCTTTCGCGGAATATAAACATAAGGGCCTTGCGCATAATATAACGATATTATATATAACACGTGATATGGTCTGAATAATGCCTCATAAGATAAATAAAAGTAAACAAACATAATCTCCCCAAACATACAATCAAGAAAGTAAATAATAATAGGTGTCATCTCATGAGTCTAAAACTGAGACCCATAAGACTCCACAATACAAATCCATAAACTGAAACGTAAATGCCTGCAACATATGTCCGGACTCAGAGTAAACACAAATAAATGCTAATATCCGTAATAAACATAATCCATAACGTAAGAGCGGAAATTGATAAGTCTAGAGTAAATCAATAAACTGCAAAGTCTAAAGCTGTGCGGGATCCCCATCCACTCCAGTGTCCTGCTGAATCTCATCATCTAAAATGGGGGAAAAACGAGGGGTGAGTACTGGGAAGTAACTCAGTAGGGGAGCCGCTCCGGGTTTATTAATAAAATCGGTGTAACATGAGTGAATTCAATTTCAGTTATAAGTTCTAAAATTATATTTCCCGGAACGACTTACCTAAGTGCCTCTTGTTCATTTTACATCATACATACATTATACATAAATATGTCCTTCGTGTGTGTGCTCTACGTTCCATCTAGTCATATAGGGAATCTTAATCAAATATCATGTTATGTTCTCTGATACTTTACTGGATTGTAACTCATATCACTTTATCTCTTATTATGTCTTATGGCCTATCCACCCTCCTGTAACCTCTGCGGCATCGACCCCTAGGCATGAGCTCATCCTAACGAAATGGGGAAAAGGGGGATATTCACCAACTGCAAGTGAAGGACCTGTAGCGCCGAGGATGCCAACTGTAACACCCCGAGTTTTATTAAGTCCTAATTAAGTGAGATTAAGGGTAATTGACCTTGGTTAGGATTTAATTCGGTTTGGGTGGATAAGTTTCTTCTAGTCAAACCCTTATGTGTGACGTGATTTAAGTGTGTATATATGTGTTCATTCTATGCTATGTGAATTACGTGTGTAAATTATATGTCATGATATTTATGTGTATTTATGAGAGTGTTCATTGTGTGTGGAAGAATATGTTGGATGCATATATGAGTTTTAATTGGTATTTAGATGATTCATGAGGTTAGGAATGATGATATAAAATATTTATACAAGTTACATGATGTTATTAGATAATGTTAGTGTTATATATTATTATTTATTTTATTTTATGTGTCTATGTGTGTGTTTTACTTTATATTTAAATATTAGAAAAATTATATGAGCATTATAGTATTATTTGAGGGGATTTGGAGTGTTTTAGTAATTTAAGTGACGGTGGGCCCCACAATGACTCTTGACCTAGCCACTCCCTGTATAAACACTAGTAACCCTCTCCAATTGAGGAAAACACTCTCCTCCTTCTTCTGAGCCGCCATAGTCATCTTTCTCTCAAGAGCTCCCTAAGCCATTGATACTCCAAACCACGAAACACCCATCAAACCTCACACAATCCAGAAAATAAATTCATATTCTTAATCCTCTCATCAAGCCGGAGCTTTCTACCGATTCTGTTTCTCCGTTAAGAGTCTCCGGTGTCACCGGACCGTTCGTAGGGCTAGAGAGAGAGGTTTCCAACGAGAGCAACGTCGGAAAAAAAAAAAGGGTTTCTCTTTGCATTCTAGCATTTTGTCTTCAAGAGGTAGGGGTTAGGCATTCTATTTTCATGCATATTGATGATAATTTTATGAGATTAATGTGATGGTCGTTTCTCCCATTAGGTATTTTTGTGCCTTATTATTATTATTATTATTATGTTACTTAGATATAGCGCATATATATATATATATATGCGTATGGCAGCGAGACGGCCGAGAGTGCTTGGTTTCGCTTTCCTGGCAACATGAGCATTATATATATATATATATATTAAGAAGAAAAAAAAGACAGTAGTGTATGTATATTAGTTAATAACAGGTAGATAACAGGTAGAAATAATAATAATAATAATAATAAAAGAATAATACAGTAAGAACAACAACATGTATAATATATGATATGTAATGATAATAGTAATAGTAACAATAATAGTATAGAAGACAAGATTGGTGATGAATAAAATATAAGAGTTTACAAGATACTTTAGGGTAGAGTACAAAGTACAAGTAAAACTATAATAAAGTATATGTAAGAAATAATAATAAAATAAACGAGATCATATGACATGAAAGGTATAGAAGCACTGAGAATAATATTTATAAGTAGTTGTATATCATGTTTATTTGATAAGGAGTTGTATTTATTTATTCTCCATGATGTCAGAGTAAGCAAGTGTATGTGCTATGTTTATTCCATGATGTTAAAGAGTATAAATTGACATGTTTTTACCCTTTTATGCTCCATAATGCGTTATACGACTTGTGTATTTGAATATATAATTATTTATGAGATATATATGTTATACTGAGTATATGTGTTGTTTTTATGATGAGTGAAATTGTTGACATGATTATATGATTTATATAATGATTAATGATGAGATATATGTGATGAATGTTATATGCCTATGATTATGTAATGTTAAAGTTTAATAACCAAAACGCGCTCAGTGACGCTATGTTGAAACGCCACTGGGTGATGCTATGTTAAAACGTCACAAAGTGACGCTATGTTAAAGGATTACCCCCTCTCCCCATTAGTTTAGGATGAGCTCATGCCTAGGGGCCGGTGATGTGGAGGATAAGACATGAGGGCGGTTATGTCTCATAGTTAAAGAAAGATAAAGATGTTTAACGTGTTGAAATGTATTTTATGATTTATTTATTGTTTATGACTTAAGGGCACTAGTACACGACACTGAGACGTTTATTTATTTATGCGATGATATATGTATTAATAAAATGAACCAGACGCACTTAGGTAAGACGTTCCGGGACAAGATTGTTTTGAAACTAATAACTGGAATGAAATCATTCATGCTTCACTTATTTTATAATTAAACCTGGGGCGGCTTCCTCTACTGAGTCACTTTCCAGTGCTCACCCTACGTTTTTCCCACCTTTTAGAGGAGCAGACAGAGCAGGATGTCGGAGCACACGAGGAGCCCGTACAGACTTAGTTTTTGATATAGTTCCCTAGATATCAGAGACATGTTTTATTTCCTTATCGGATATTATGATTTTTATGCTTCCGCTACGTTTATTCATTTATTATGTTTTCTGAGTCCGGACCCTTGTTAGCCGGCATCTATTTATTTACTCGTATTTATGGTGGAGTCTCATAGGTCACAGTTTTTGGCTTATGGGGCGAGACCTAGTATTTATTTCATGTTTGTTACTTGATGGGAGTTATTTATATATGATGAGGTATTTTCAGTAGATGTTTGTACCGCTTATATTATCGCTTATCATATGCGCAAAGCCCTTATTTTCTACACCGCAAATGTTTACGAAAAATCTACTCCCGCCTATTTTCCGCGTATTATATTTTAAATATAAAAATAAAACATGATAACAGGAGGTAACCCTTATGAAATAGCCTAAAATGACTTAAGCGTTAAGGGCTATCTAGTAGGGTGTTACACCAACCCCCTCCTACAGCCTCTCAATCACAAGCCGAAGGCTACTATGTATCTTTGTGCCACCCAGTGACGTCTTTATTAACCACGCGCCACCCGGTGACGTCTTAACATCATACGTGCGCAACCCAGTGACGTCTCAGTTCACAACACATAACATATACATGCATCACATAATTCACATAAACATTTATTATCATCATTTATCTCATGTAAACATAACATATCAACACATCATCATCCAATCAGCATTTAAACTTGCATACAATTCCTAATTAAATCATACATATCATCCACACTAGTTGTAGAACGCATTAGGGTGCATAAAGGGTCAAAACGGTTCATTTTCGCAAAAACAGCACTGTTGTAATCGATTACACGGGCTGGTAATCGATTACTGTAATCGATTACACGGACTGGTAATCGATTACCAGAGAGCAGCGTCTTCTCGCGATTGGGAATTCAGACATCGTAATCGATTACGAACCCGTGTAATCGATTAGGACGTCGTGAAATATGATTCTAGAGTTCCAAAAACACGATTTTCAATAGCCATTGGCCAAAATATGAATTCAACATCATCCCAATCGATAGAAAACAATGCCATATCATTATCAAACATAAAAATACTTTTAAAATACTTCCCAATTCGTAAAACCTCTTTCTTTTCCAAGACCAATTTCATAAATTAACCCTTTCATGAACCCTAATGGGAAAAACAACAACATCATTCCAAAGATTCACAAATTCATCAATATACATGCAATTATATGACATTTAGAATGCCTAACCCCTACCTCTTGAAGACAAATCCTTGTTTTAGACGGAATCCTAGTTTCACGAACGACCGACTCCAACGATGACCCTTTCCGGAGAAAAACAAATGGTAGAAACGTCCGGCTTGGTGAGAGGATCAAGAATATATTATTATTTTTGGGATTGGGTGAGTATTTGTGGGTGTTTCTTGACGTGAAATGACTATGGCTATGAAAGTTCTTGAGAGAGAAAGCTATGGAGGCTCTGGGATGATGAGAGAGAGTGTTTCTGACCAAATGAGGTGGAAATTAGGGTTTACCTTCTTATATACTGAGCTAATAGGGTTTAAGAGTCATCGTGGGGCCCACCCATCACTTAAAACATCCGAAAACTCATTTTGCGCGTTGTGTAATCGACTACATCGAACTTGTAATCGATTACAGGCCTCCGAAAAAGCCCAAATCTGAAACTTGACTTGCTGTAATCGATTACCAAGGAGCTGTAATCGATTACTGGGCATGAAAAATGCCCCAAAACACTTCCAAAGTGTCTCAACTCATATAATAACATCCATACACCCATTATGATTTAATGTAACATCAAAGCACACATTAATACTCATAAAAACACATAACATAGATACTTTAAAGTAGGGGAAACATGTCCACTCAATCCAATTAAAGTCCATAACCCTTAATTTCCTTTAATTAGGACTTAATAAAGATCGGGATGTTACATTTCTCCCCCCCCCCTTAAAAAGAATTTCGTCCCCGAAATTCGTACCTGTAAACAAAGATGGAAACTGGTGACGCATCTCGTCCTCTAATTCCCATGTGAAGTCTCCTAACCGACTTCCGCCCCAAGCCACTTTGACCAAAGGCACATCCTTCCGTCTTAACCTCTTTACGCTGCGGTCAACGATACTCATAGGGGGCAACTCAAAACACAAATCATCCCTTAGTTGTACACTTTCCGGCTCTAAAACATGACTAGGATCGGATATGTACTTCCTCAACTGAGAAACATGGAAGACATCATGCAAGTTTGAAAGACTGGGAGGTAAAGCCACTCGGTAAGCGACTGGCCCGACACGACTCAAGACCTCAAAGGGACCAAGGTACCTAGGGCTAAGCTTCCTAACTTTCATGGCTCGTCCTATACCTGTCGTAGGGGTAACTCGCAGAAAAACATGCTCGCCTACTGAGAACTCTAAGGGTCGTCTCCTCTGATCAACAAAGCTCTTATGGCGGCTCTGGGCCGCGAGCATCCTCTCCCTAATCCTCTTCACCTGCTCAGCCGTCTCCCTCACAAGGTCGGGTTCTCGAACACTCGCCTCACCTGGGTCATGCCAACATAGGGGTGATATGCACTTCCTCCCATACAAAGCCTCGAAAGGCGCCATCCCTATACTCGTCTGGTAGCTGTTGTTGTAGGAGAACTCGATCAAGGGCAACAACTTGTCCCAACATCCAAGACCATCTAGCACACATGCCCTCAACATGTCCTCTAGAGTCTGAATAGTCCTCTCTGACTGACCACCCGTCTGTGGGTGATATGCCGTGCTCATGCTCAACTCTGAACCGAGCGCTTTCTGGAAAGCTCTCCAGAAACGAGACGCGAACCTCGGATCACGATTCGAGACTATCGTCTTCGGCACACCATGCAGCTTCACAACCTCCCGAATATAAATCTCTGCTAACCTCTCAAGAGGGTAGGTCACCCTGATCGCCTGAAAGTGAACCGACTTGGTCAGCCGATCAACAATAACCCACACCGCGTCGTGCCCCGCCTGAGTCCTCGGCAACCCAAACACGAAGTCCATGGATATGCTCTCCCACTTCCACTCCGGCGCACTCAGCGGCTGTAGCAGTCACGGCATCCTCCTATGCTCCGCCTTCACCTTCTGACACACCAGACACTTATTAACCCAAGCAGCTACGTCCCTCTTCAGTCCCTGCCACCGGAACATCTTCCTCAAATCCTGGTACATCTTATCTATCCCAGGATGAATGGTGAAATGGCTCTTGTGAGCCTCCTCCAGAATCGCTCTCCGGAGGTAACCACTCGCAGGAACGCACACTCGCCCCTCAAACCACCATAAGCCATCCCCGTCCACCGCAAAACCCTGCAACCTCCCCTCGCAAACAGCCTTCAACACCTTCCCGAACTCCTCGTCCTCCTGCTGTGCCCTCGCTATCTCCCTCAGAAAAACACTCGACACCGGAAGATGGCTCACTCTCACACTGGTGGGGGTAAGGGTAACTCCTAGGTCCAGTTTCCTAAACTGCTCTATCTGTTGGGACTCTCTGACCATCATGTGGGCTACGCTCACCGTCCTACGACTCAACGCGTCCGCAACCACATTCGCCTTCCCTGGATGGTAGTTCACCTCAAAATCATAATCCTTCAGGAACTCCATCTAGCGCCTCTGCCTCATGTTCAGCTCCTTCTGATCAAACAGATACCTGAGACTCTTATGATCAGAGAATACCTCGAACCTGACCCCATATAGGTAATGTCTCCACATCTTCAGACCAAACACCACTGCCGCAAGCTCCAAGTCATGAGTCGGGTAATTAAGCTCGTGTGGCTTCGACTGCCGTGAAGCATATGCCACAACGCTGCGATGCTGCATTAGCACGCAACCCAACCCCTTCCCTGAAGCATCACAGTAAACCTCAAAGGGCTCACTGGGGTCTGGTAGTGTAAGCACTGGAGTCGAGGTCAACCTACTCTTAAACTCCGTGAGACTACTCTCGCACCCCTCCGACCAAACGAAAGTAGCATTCTTCCTAGTAAGCTTCGTCAAGGGTAATGCTATCTGAGAGAAGTTCGAGATGAACCTACGGTAATATCCGGCTAGCCCGAGGAAGCTCCGAATCTTAGTCACCGTAGTAGGTCGCTCCCAGCTCATCACAGCCTCTATCTTACTAGGGTCCACAGAGATGCCTTCCTTCGACACAACGTGCCCCAAGAACTTCACCTCCTCCATCCAGAATTCACACTTCGACAGCTTCGCGAACTGCTTCTTCTCTTTCAGCACCTCCAGCACCACCTTCAAGTGGCTCTCATGCTCCTCTCGCGTCTTTGAATAGATCATAATGTCGTCAATAAAGACAACAACGAACCTATCCAAATAGGGTCTAAAGATCGTGTTCATGTAGTCCATGAACACCGCAGGAGCATTGGTCAGCCCAAAGGACATGACCGTGAACTCGTAGTGACCGTAACGAGTCTTGAAAGTCGTCTTCAGGATGTCCTCATCCCTCACACGAATCTGATGGTACCCTGACCTCAAGTCTATCTTCGAAAACATCTGGGCACCTCTCAGCTGGTCCATCAAATCGTCTATCCTAGGCAGCACATACTTGTTCTTGACGGTCACTTTGTTCAGTTGCCTGTAGTCTATGCACAACCTCATGCTCTCGTCCTTCTTCTTCACGAACAACACCGGCGCTCCCAAAGGTGATAATCTCTGTCTAACGAACCTCTTCTCCAACAGCTCCTCCAACTGAGTCTTAAGCTCCGCCAAGTCTCCGGGTGCCATCCTATAGGGTGCTATGGATATGGGTCCCATCCCGGGTACTAGGTCTATGGCAAACTCAACCTCTCTGGCTGGGGGAAACTCGAGTATGTCCTCAGGGAAAACCTCCGGGTAATCTCTCACTACGGGAAGCTCACTCAACACCTGACCCTTTACAACCTCACTAGCGGCGAGAAACATGTAAGCGTCACTCGAAACCCCACAACAGTTAAGCCTAATGGCACTAACATGTAGCTCTACATGTGTGACTAATGCAGAAGGAACATAAGGAAGGATCACAGATTTTGCATGGCAATCAAGCAAGACTCGATTCGCGGACAACCAATCCATGCCTAAGATGATGCCTAGACCTGTCATGGGCAAGCAGATGAGATCAAAGATGAATGCTCTATTATCTATATGAAACCTACATCTCATGCAAACTGAACATGTCCTAAGGGGTGCAGTTGTAGGGGTAGATACTAGTAGGTCATAAGGAAACTCTGACATATGCAAACCTAGGCTCCTAGCATGATCATGTGATATGAATGAATGCGTGGCACCGGAATCAAAGAGTACAACTAAGGAATTTCCAGAAATTAAACACGTACCCAAAATGAGATCGTCTGACCGCTCTGCGCCCTCCGCTATGACCGTAAAAACCCTGCCCTAGTGTTGTGGCCTGTGAGAGGAAGAAGGCTGAGATCCTCCAGCTGGCCACTCCCTAGCGTAGTGGTCTGGCACGCCACATCGAAAGCACACGCTTTGACCAGCTCTGTACTGACCGCCATGATGTTTGCCACAAGTGGCACATGGAGGTGGAGCGGGTAGTGCTTTGGGAGTCGCTACTGCTATGGCCTCTACTGCTGTAGTGGGCGGGGCTGAGGCTGAGACTTACGAGGCTGACCGTAAGGCTGAAAGCGAGCAGGGCGGTTGGATTGCTGTGGCGCCGTGCCGTTCCGCGGAACCTCAACCCTGAGAGGAGCCACTGGACGGCTCGTCTCCTCCACTATCCTGCACGTGTCCACCATCTCGTTGTACTCCTTGATCTTCATGTGCTTCACCATCCTCAGAATGTTCTGGTTCAGCCCGGAGCAGTACTTTATGCACTTCCAAGTCTCCTTGGGGTTCTCTTGGTAGATCTCTGAGAACCTGATGAGCTCCTCAAACTTGGCAGTGCACTCTGGTATGGTCATGGTGCCCTGGCAAAGGCTCAGAAAGTCCAGCTCCTTGTCCTGACGGACTGACTCAAGAAAATACTTCTCATAGAACATGTCCTTGAATATGTCCCATGTGATAGGAATACCCGCCGTATCAGAAGCGCGACGAGCCAGCTGAATCTTTTGAATCTCTGTGCATGAAACCACCGTGAAGATGTCCTCGATGCCCCTCAACCAATTCTCGGCCTCAGAAGGATTGGTAGTGCCGTGAAAGGGATAAGGGTTAGCCCTCCTGAAGTCAGCAAAATAGGTGTTGCCTGTACCGTTACCCGCTGGTGGCGGCGCTGCGCGCTTCTGCTGAGTCATGTGGTCCACCATGCGGCTCATGGCCCTAGCCATCTCCATGAACGCTTCAGCTGAAACCTCGCTATCTTGCCCGTTCGTCTCAGGGTGCTCCGTCTCTGAATCGTCTCTAGCACGCCTGTGAGGTGCCATGTCCCTGTGCACACAAACAAGAAATATCGAGTTGATTAGGCTCCACATTACAGTTATGTATACACATTTACAATGATAGCCAAACAGTACGTTCACACACCTCAACACTAACTATTACACATAAGAGGTATGCGCGTGATAACTAACGTGACATGCAACAATAGCATAACAGGTCCATTACCCCAAGCCCTGTAAGGAAGGACCCTCTCTGATACCAAAATGTAACACCCTACTAGATAGCCCTTAGTGCTATAGTCATTTAGGGCCATTTCATAAGGGTTACCTTCTGTTACCATACTTATACTTGTTTTTGAAATACATATATGCGGAAAATACATGGGAGAATTTTTCGAAAATCTTTCGCGAAATATAAACATAAGGGCCTTGCGCATAATATAACGATATTATATATAACACGTGATATGGTCTGAATAATGCCTCATAAGATAAATAAAAGTAAATAAAAAATCTCCCCAAACATACAATCAAGAAAGTAAATAATAATAGGTGTCATCTCATGAGCCTAAAATTGAGACCCATAAGACTCCACAATACAAATCCATAAACTGAAACGTAAATGCCGGCAACATATGTCCGGACTCAGAGTAAACACAAATAAATGCTAATATCCGTAATAAACATAATCCATAACGAAAGAGCGGAAACTGATAAGTCTAGAGTAAATAAATAAACTGCAAATTCTAAAGCTGTGCGGGATCCTCATCCACTCGATTGTCCTGCTGAATCTCATCATCTAAAATGGGGGAAAAACGAGGGGTGAGTACTGGGAAGTAACTCAGTAGGGGAGCCGCTCCGGGTTTATTAATAAAATCGGTGTAACATGAATGAATTCAATTTCAGTTATAAGTTCTAAAATTATCTTTCTCGGAACGACTTACCTAAGTGCCTCTTGTTCATTTTACATCATACATACATTATACATAAATATGTCCTTCGTGTACGTGCTCTACGTGCCATCTAGTCATATAGGGAAGCTTAATCAAATATCATGTTATGTTCTCTGACACTTTACTAGATTGTAACTCATATCACTTTATCTCTTATTATGTCTTATGGCCTATCCACCCTCCTGTAACCTCCGCTGCACCGACCCCTAGACATGAGCTCATCCTAATGAAATGGGGAAAAGGGGGATATTCACCAACTGCAAGTGAAGGACTTGTAGCACCGAGGATGCCAAACACCTCCTACAGCCTCTCAATCACAAGCCGAAGGCTACTATGTATCTTTGCGCCACCCAGTGACGTCTTTATTAACCACGCGCCACCCGGTGACGTCTTAACATCATACGTGCGCCACCCAGTGACGTCTCAGCTCACAACACATAACATATACATGCATCACATAATTCACATAAACATTTATTATCATCATTTATCTCATGTAAACATAACATATCAAAACATCATCATCCAATCAGCATTTAAACTTGCATACAATTCCTAATTAACTCATACATATCATCCATACTAGTTGTAGAACGCATTAGGGTGCATAAAGGGTCAAAACGGTTCATTTTCGCACAAAAAGTACTGTTGTAATCGATTACATGGGCTGTTAATCGATTACGGTAATCGATTACACGGACTGGTAATCGATTATTGTAATCGATTACGCAGCTCTGTAATCGATTACCAGAGTGCAGCGTCTTATCGCGATTGGGAATTCAGACATCGTAATCGATTACGAACCCGTGTAATAGATTACGACGTCGTGAAATATGATTCTAGAGTTCCAAAAACACGATTTTCAATAGCCATTGGCCAAAATATGAATTCAATATCATCCCAATCGATAGAAAACAATGCCATACCATTATCAAACATTAAAATACTTTTAAAACACTACCCAATTCGTAAAACCCCTTTCTTTTCCAAGACCAATTTCATAAATCAACCCTTTCGTGAACCCTAATGGGAAAAACAACAACATCATTCCAAAGATTCATAAATTCATCAATATACATGCAATTAAATGACATTTAGAATGCCTAACCCCTACCTCTTGAAGACAAATCCTTGTTTTAGACGGATTTCTAGTTTCACGAACGTCCCGACTCCAACGATGACCCTTTCCGGACAAAAACAACCAGTAGAAACGTCCGGCTTGGTGAGAGGATCAAGAATATATAATTATTTTTAGGATTGGGTGAGTATTTGTGGGTGTTTCTTGACGTGGAATGGTTATGGCTATGAGAGTTCTTGAGAGAGAAAGGTATGGAGGCTCTAGGATGATGAAAGAGAGTGTTTCTGACCAAATGAGGTGGAAATTAGGGTTTACCTTCTTATATACTGAGCTAATTGATCAACTGCCGAATTGAATCAAACTAAAAACTAGATAACTTGTAGACAAGTGGAATACCTAGGTCGTTTTCCCAAGGAACTCAAGAAATGAAAAGTGATTATGTAAGGTTAGGTTTGGGGATTTTAGCATAGAATTTCAGAAATGAGAAATTCAACAGGATTTAAACAAATAGGTAGAAGACACTAGCTCAAGGAATTCGAATTGTAAAGCATATATCATTGTTTCATTATCCTCTCATGATCATTTCAAGAATTAAATTGAATTTCAAATCTAAATTCAAATCTGAATTTAGATCAAGTCTTATGAAAATCTTCAAACATTCATCTTAACACACTTGAATTAAATCTGAAATCTCAAAACCTAACTCAAGGTATCAAGATTGAAGCTCAACAATTCAATTCTCTAGATTAGAAATTTCTAAATCTAGATGTTCTCTCAACTTAGGTTTATTGATCAATAACTCAGAAATCTCTAGAATTATTAATCAATTGGATTCATGATTCAAGAATTAGAAAATCTTCATAATTCTTGAATCATAAATCAAGAAGAGGTGAGAAGAGAGAACTCGAAATTCTTGAATGAATCATGAAAGAAATGCAAGAATACCTCAATCACATAGCTAATCTCAATATCTTTTACAATCCTCCATCCTCAAGCTAGCTATGAGCTTAGTTCTCCATGATCATGGAGAAATCAGCAAGGAGAAAATGGAGAAGAGAGAAAAACGAAAATGAGAGAAAACTAGAGAGAAATGCAATCTAAACTTGAATGTAAAATATGAATGTAAAGTGTTCCCTCCAAGTCTGATGTAGGACTTAAATAGACATAAAAGAAGGTGGAAATGTCTAAAAAGCCCATACACTAAACACTTACAACACATAAGGCAAGGGTACAATGGACAATGCACAAAATTATGACACTTAAGGCAACACAGCAAGGCTAAGCTTCTGCCCGAAATATTGCAGCCAATATCTGAAGCCTATAGTGGATGATTCTGCCCTCGAGCCCTGAAGCAAAGTTGTATCTCTATGTTTTAGCTTTCCATAGCCACCAAGATCATCCAATTCCAGTAAGTATAGCTCTAGATATAAGCAAAATACTGACTGCTGCTCCAGATTGCTGTCACATTCGCTGCAGCAACTTTGAGTCAATTTTCGAGCTTATTAGAGACTTCAATTGCTTTCGAGCTCTGAAGATGAAATGAATCCTTGTGCCTTAGCTTTCCAATGCAACTGAAATGGAGTGATTTCAACATCTGTAGCTCCAGCTATGGCTTCTGCAACACTTGCTGTCCAGGATTGCTGTCCAGAATGCTGCAGCAAGATTGACTCAACTTGAAGCTCCAATTTGGAATCCTTATGATCTGAATCAGCTTTCGAGTTCTTCATCAACTTTGTAGACCTATGTCTAAGCTTTCCAACAAGACAAAGAACACAAAATTCCAATTTCTAGAACTCAAGTTATAGGCAAATTACAGAATAGTGTCACAAAGCACGAAATGCTGAGAAAATGCACAAAGTTCCAATCAAGTACCAAATGCCTAATATGATGCAAAAGTAGCTCATTCATCTCAAAAGTGGTCAAATTACATGCATACAAGAGGGAAATAATCAATACAATTATTGCTATATCACTAATAGGGTTTAAGAGTCATCGTGGGGCCCACCCATCACATAAAACATCCGACAACTCATTATGCGTGTTGTGTAATCGATTACATCGAACTTGTAATCGATTACCGTAATCGATTACATGGTTCTGTAATCGATTATCGGCCTCCGAAAAAGCCCAAATCTGAAACTTGACTTGCTGTAATCGATTACCAAGGAGCTGTAATCGATTACTGGGCATGAAAAATGCCCCAAAACACTTCCAAAGTGTCTCAACTCATATAATTACATCCATACACCCATTATGACTTAATGTAACATCAAAGCACACGTAAATACTGATAAAAACACATAACATAGATACTTTAAACTAGGGGAAACATGTTCACTCAATCCAATTAAGTTCCAATTAAACTCCATAACCCTTAATTTTGTTTTCTTTTAGGACATAGGTGTTAGGATCTAATTGCCATTGCTTTATTTTCAGAGAGGCTTGGAATCATTAGTTTTGCATGAGGACATGCAATTGTTCAAGTGTGGGGATATTTGATAACGTGGTTTTTGCCAATATTTTATGCCCTTAATTTGAGTGATTGTATGCATTTCTTTACTCTATTTTAGCCTTTTATTGTATTTAATACAATTTGGACTTATTTGGGACTTAATGGAAATAAAGGCTAAATTAATTAGTTTTATGATGTTTTTGCAATTCAAGGATGACTTTTGCACTTGATCTTGGGTATTTCATGTTTTTGGTGCAGGTCATAGGAATTATTGGAGCAATAAACATCAGGAACTGAGTAAGAAGCGGAGCAGTGGAATCCAAGCCGGGATCGAGCGCCCCAGCGCCCGAGCTTCATCTTAACCTAGCTCGTGCACAGCACCAGCGCCCTGGCGCGATACCAGTGCCCTAGCGTGCCCCGCATTTCTGTTGCAGCAGGGACCAATCAGTAAAACCGAGTTGGGGGCCCAATAGCTAGGGTTTTGAGGCTGCTTCCTCTATATAAACAGTGCTTGTGCATCCAGAAACACACCTCTTCAGCCTCCACTTTTCTACATTTCTATTTCCTAGTTTTTATCACTTTCCAAACACTAGACTTTTAGTTAGAGTTTCTTTCTTCATTAGGATTCCATTGTTCTTTTCCTAATTGTTCTCTAGGTTTCTTCATTGTTTACTTTCAACGTTATTCGTCAAGTCTTTTGGGTTTTGTAAGTTACTTTCATAATTAACTCAGTTATTCGTTCTTCATTTATTTTCCAAGTGCATTTACTTTCTATTAATCTTTATTTTCTTTGTCTTTCTCTTTATTATTCATAGTCAATTTATTTTCTTCCATTCCGAATTTATTTTAATCCAATTTAATTTCTGCCCTTATTTTCTCCATGATTAACTAAGTCTCTTGGTGGTTTATGAGGGTGTGAACATCATTGGGGTAAATTGAGGCTTTGCACTTCATATTGCATAAGTTTTCATTGTCATTCCTAACATATAATTTGAGATCTTAAATTGTGTGTATTCACTTTTGTCTTGGCTTACTCGATTGAGTTAGGCTAATTCATTTGGCATGTTCATGTGTTGGTTGATCAATTAATGCATGGCATATTAGGATTTGGCATATGAGTAGTTAATTGGCTGATTAGTTTCTTTAATTAGATTAATGTGATTGGCTTTAAAGATTGTTGAAAACGAAACTAAAGGTGAGATCTCACTGATTAATCTTGTTCTAGGCAATCAATCATTAGAATCACAACAATAGGGTTAGATTTAACTCTAGCATAATTAATCAACTCATGCATTCTTTTGTGGCCAATGATAAACACCCTAATGAATGTTCTACCTCATAAACCACTGTTTTTATCATTCCATTTTAATTAATCCAATTTTGCATTCTTGCATACAAAAACCCCCAAATTGTGACAACCCTCATACAACTAGTTTCGGTATTGCTTCCTTAGCCATTCCTTGTGAGAAACGACCCTGGTTTCCACTAAACTATATTAGGGGAACTTGGTTTTAAAAATATATAAATTTATGGGAGTTGCGACGCTCACCATCAAGTTTTTGGCGCCGTTGCCGGGGAATGGCGATGAAAGTAATCTCTAGTTGTGAGACTTGTGCATATTGTACATAATCGTTTTTCTCGTTTCTTGAAAAAAAAATTATTTTTGCATTGCATTATATAGCATACTGAGGGTCCTCATAGATTATCTCCACATTAGAATCTTCCTCGACCTCCCCAGATAATTCTTCCACCATGGACTTCAATGTCTCCCAATCCAATTGCTCTAAATCATAATTATCTCCAACAATAGGGGACTCCGGTTCCTCTTGTGATGGTGGATGTGGAGGTGAAGCTGGTGGTGGTAGAGAAGGTGGTGGTAGAGAAGGTGATGATGGAGAAGGTGGTTGTAGAGATGAGGTGGCTTGAGTTCTCAATTGTTGGAGGTCCTCTTCCATGCGCAAAAGTGCTTGCTGGTTTGTCATGAGTACTTCAAAGATTTGTCTCATCATGCAGTTTTCAGTATTATCACAAGGAGTAAACGGTGCAAGAGGTTGAGAAGGTTGGTAGAATGGTTCAATGGTTGGTCGATCAAGCTAAGGTATTCGATTGGGTATGGGTAAGGATCACGCTCATGGTATGTGTATGGAAACAGTTCAATGTAGGAGGGTGGTGGTGGTTCATTATATGACTGGTAGTAGGGGTCAAAGGATGGGTATGGTTCATAATACGGTTGAGGGTCTTGGTACGGGTATCGTGTTTGGTGAAGGTTTGAGGGTAATGGTGGCACCTGCATCTCACTGCTTGGTTGATAACCTGCAAAATCATGGAAACTAAAATCTTGGAGACTAAAATAGGGGTTAGTGTTCATGTTAGTCTAGAAAAAGAAGAGAAATAAGAGAAGAAAACATAAAAACATGTTGCAGGGGCGAACGGCCGCTCGGGCGGTCTCAGGGTGCTTGGGCGTGCTTTGACAGGACGCTAGGGCGCTCACTGGGCGCTCGTATCGATGCAGAACTTTGCTGTTCTGCGAACAACAAGTTCTGTGGACGCAAATGCTAAATGTAATGCAATATACATATGGAATATGCAGTATGCTATATAATGCAATGCAAAAATAATTTTTTTTCAAAAAAACAAAGAAACACGATTATGTACAATATGCAAAAATCACACAACTAGAGATTACTTTCATCGCCATTCCCCGGCAACGGCGCCAAAAATTTGATGGTGAGCGTCGAAAATCCCATAAATTTATTTTTTTTAAAACCAAATTCCCCTAATATAGTTTAGTGGAAACCATGGTCGTTTCTCACAAGGAATGGCTAAGGAAGCAATACCGAAACTAGTTGTATGAGAGTTGTCACAATTTGGGGGGTTTTTGTATGCAAGAATGTAAAATTGGATTAATTAAAATGGAATGATAAAAACAGTGGTTTATGAGGTAGAACATTCATTAGGGTGTTTATCATTGGCTACAAAAGAATGCATGAGTTGATTAATTATGCTAGAGTTAAATCTAACCCTATTGTTGTGATTCTAATGATTGATTGCCTAGAACAAGATTAATCAGTGAGATCTCACCGTTAGTTTCGTTTTCCACAATCTTTAAACACAATCACATTAATCTAATTAAAGACACTAATCAGCCAAGTAACTACTCATATGCAAAATCCTAATTTGCCATGCATTAATTGATCAACCAAAACATGAACATGCCAAATGAATTAGCCTAACTCAATCGAGTAAGCCAAGACAAAAGTGAATACACACAATTTAAGATCTCAAATTATATGTTAGGAATGACAATGAAAACTTATGCAATATGAAGTGCAAAGCCTCAATTTACCCCAATGATGTTCACACCCTCATAAACCACCAAGAGACTTAGTTAATCATGGAGAAAATAAGGGCAGAAATTAAATTGGATTAAAATAAATTCGGAATGGAAGAAAATAAATTGACTTTGAATAATAAAGAGAAAGACAAAGAAAATAAAGATTAATAGAAAGTAAATGCACATGGAAAATAAATGAAGAACGAATAGCTGAGTTAATTATGAAAGTAACTTACAAACCCAAAAGACTTGACGAATAACGTTGAAAGTAAACAATGAAGAAACCTAGAGAACAATTAGGAAAAGAACAATGAAATCCTAATGAAGAAAGAAACTCTAACTAAAATTCTAGGGTTTAGAAAGTGATAAGAACTAGGAAATAGAAATGTAGAAAAGTGGAGGCTGAAGAGGTGTGTTTTTGGATGCACAAGCACTGCTTTATATAGAGGAAGCAGCCTCAAAACCATAGCTATTGGGCCCCCAACTCGGTTTTGCAGATTGGTCCCTGCTGCAACAGAATTGCGGCGCGCGCTAAGGCGCTGGTGCTGTGCACGAGCTAGGTTAAGATGAAGCTCGGGCGCTGGGGCGCGCTGGGGCGCTTGATCCCGGCTTGGATTCCACTGCTCCGCTTCTTACTCAGTTCCTGATGTTTACTGCTCCAATAATTCCTATGAACTGCACCAAAAACATGAAATACCCAAGATCAAGTGCAAAGGTCATCCTTGAATTGTAAAAATATCATAAAACTAATTAATTTAGCCTTTATTTCCATTAAGTCCAAAATAAGTCCAAATTGTATTAAATACAATAAAAGGCTAAAATAGAGTAAAGAAATGCATACAATCACTCAAATTAAGGGCATAAAATATTGGCCAAAACCACGTTATCACCAATCGACCGCGTTTTCTTTTACTTTCGATTGGGACATTAGGAACTTTGAGGGTTGGAGGTGTAAATGCCTTCCTCTTTCTGGTGAAAGGCCTATCTGAGGTGGTCTCCTCAGAATCTCCAGCAACCTAAGTCTCCTTCTGAGCTGACTTCTGAGGCTCCTCAGAAGCCATGCTTCTTCTAACTCTTGTGGGAGAGGGATGAACTATTTTCTTCTTTTTCTTCCCTTCAGAAGGGTCAATAGCTTTGCCCTCTCCTTTCTCAGCCTTTGCAGGCCGTTTGGAGCTTGCAGCAGCCTTAGAAGATTTTGTATCCTCCTTCTTCTTAGGTGCCTCCGTCTCTGGTACCTTCTTCTTCTTGATGTTGTTGATGGTGACCATTGTGAACTTGTTGTTGTTGAAGACGTACTCGTAGTCTTCGAGAGGGAAGGAGAGATGGGAGAAGATTTTGGTAAGCAAGCTTCTATAAGGCAAGCTTGTGAGCGCCCTTGTGGGATGCGCCTGATGCATCATGTAGTTCAGCATCATTCTTCCAAAATCTACCTTCTTTTTCTTCAGAAGGTGATATAGTAGGGAGGCATCCATGGTGGTGATGTTTCTCATATCACCAATCCTTGGCAGCAACGTGTGTTGGACCACAGAGAAGATAGTCCTTGCTTCTGGAGTGAGGTGAGGAACTTTCACCGATTTTAGTGGTAGATCACCACTGCCAATAAGAAGAGTGACAATGTCTTCCTCATCGTCCTCGACTTCCTTTACCCAGTCAGCTTCATCAGCAATTACAGCGCCACCATTCTGCGTCCTGAAGACTTTATTTACATAAGTGGATGAGAATCTGATTTGGTGATCTGCAACAACGCTCTTTACCCCCTTGTTTGTTCACCCTTCTATTTGCGAGTAGAAAGCCCTCACAAGGTTTGGGTATCATACTTCCTTTGAGCACATCATAGCCCCCCACCCAGGTTGGCTATGGAAATAAACTTGAAGTTCATCTACTTGATTGTAGATGTTTAAGGGAAGAACTCTTCCCATTGCCAAATTCCGAGGCAAGTATGAGCGTTTGAAGAGCTCTTGCATCTCTTCATCTTCATATAGAATGTCTTCACAGACATCTCCAAGTCTATTTCTCATCATTCCCTTGATTTCACCAAAGAAGCCATTGGAGAAGAAAGGTTTTAAGTTTCAGAGAGAAGGGAGAAGATAGAAGAGAAATGAGAACAGAGAGCGAGAGAAAAGAGAGAGTGAGATGAAAGCAAGAAGGTTGGGATCGAGAAGGGAATTTCAGAGCGTTTTGGTAAGGTTCAGAAAGCAAAGTGCTTGAATGGAGCAGTGCTTTGCATATTTATAGCATTAGCTAGTAACTAGCCGTTGCCAGACTTTATCCCAAAAGATACCGTTAGTAACTTATTCTCGGAAGGCATCCTTCTGAGAGAAGTGATCCTTCTGAGAGATGCATCTTTCTGAGAGAAACGTCCAGAAGACTTCCCTTCTAAAAGGCGAGTCTTCTGAGAACAAATTTTATCATAAAGAGTTTTCTGTATATTCCTTCATTATGCTTAGAAGCTTAATTCCAATTTTTGTGTCTCAGATTCTAGACTAGGACTAAGGGGAGTTTCTAAGAAAATATTTTCAAAGTAAAATACTTAGAAACGTCTTAGGTTCAGAAGTCCTTTCAGAACATTGAAACAATCCTCGGGTAAAGGCTTTGTGAATATATCTGAGATTTGATCCTCAGTATTCACAAATTTGATTTTAACATCGCCTTTTTGCACATGATCCCGAATGAAATGATGTTTTGTATCAATGTACTTGTATCGTGAATGCTGAATTGGATTCTTAGCTAAGTTAATTGTGCTAGTATTTTCACAAAAGATGGGGATTTTCTCATACCTTAGCTGATAATCACGCAATTGATTCCTTGTCCAAAGCATCTAAGTACAGCAATTTGATGCTGACATATACTCAGCTTCTGCCGTTGATAATGCGATCGTATTCTACTTCTTGCATGACAATGTGATCAAGCACTTTGTAACCCCCTACTAGATAGCTCTTAATGCTTAAGTCATTCTAGGCTATTTCATAAGGGTCACCTTCTGTTATCCTGTTTTATTCTTTACTTTAAAATAAATACGCGGAAAATAGACGGGAGTAAAATTTTCGCAATTCGTTTAATATATAAAAATAAGGGCTTTGCGGAATACATAGTCGATAAATAATAAGTCATGCCAAGATATAAACTGAATAGTCTATCAAATAAATAACTCCCAACGATCAATGAAAACACAAGGAATAAATATTAGGCTTTATCCCATAAGCCAAAGGCAATGACTTATGAGACTCCACCATAAATACATGTCAAATAAATAGCTGCTGGCTAACATAGGTCCGGACTTAAAATAAATAACACAAACAACTGAAATGAATCCATAACTGAAATGCAAATCAATGTATATATGTCTATAAAGCGGAAGACTGAAAAATAAACTAAGGCTGGGCCTGCTCCTCGCTAGCTCCATGGTCCTGCTCTGTCTGCTCCTCTATAATATGGGGGAAAAACATAGGGTTAGAACTGGAAAGTGACTCAGTAGAGGAAGCCGCCCCGGTTTTAATTAAGAAATAGGTGAAATATGAATGCATTCAATTCAGGTATTAGTTTAAAAGAAGTCTTTTCCCGGAACGTCTTACCTAAATGCGTCTTATCCATTTTAATTAAACAGTCAATATGGCATAAAAAGTAAAGTCTTGGTGTAGTGTACTAGTGCCCTTATACATATACAATTGGTAACTCATAGGATAACATAATACATTTAGCCAAACAACTTTATCTTGCATTAATCAATCTTTGGCACTGCCCGCCCTCCTGTATTCCTCCACATCACCAGCCCCTAGGCATGAGCTCATCCTAAACTATGGGGAGAGGGGGTAATTCACCTTCCCTTAACAATGAGGTTGTAATGCCGAGGTTGTCATTCCTCCCTTAACAACTCTTATTGTAATGCCGAAGGCTACAATGTTTTACTATAATTGTAACTGTGTCTTTGCGTCCCTTTTGACGACTTTGCCTTTATTAATGTCTTACAAGATATACATATATATATATAGCATAATAAAAACATGTAAACACACATCACAAATCATCCAAACGTATATAGATCATGCATAAATCGTATATAACATTTATATGGATCGTAGAACACATTAGGGTACACAAAAGGGTCAAAACAGTAAATTTTCGTAAAATCTGCAGCGTTGTAATCGATTACATCGGGAATGTAATCGATTACTATAATCAATTACAGAGACCCTGTAATCGATTACCAGAGTGCCCTCTTTGCTCGCGATTGGAAATTCTCAGCTCGTAATCGATTACGAACCCGTGTAATCGATTACGAACGCGAGAAATCAGATTCTAGGGTTTCAAAAACACAATTTTTATAAGCCAATGGCTAAAACTCAGATCTAGAATCATCCCAATCGGTAGAAAACACAGACAACAAAGAATCAATCATTAGAATAAGTTTGAAAACACTTTTACATCCATAAAACACTTTCTTGTCGAAATTCAATCGGTAAAAGTAACCCTTTTATGAACCATAATGGGAAAAACGAACACCAACAATAATATCAACAAACATACATCATTATGCATGAAAATACAGTGAATATTAAATGTCTAGAACCCCTACCTCTCGTAGACCTCCTATGCTATGCGTAGAGACACCCCTTTCCTTCTTACTTTCTCTCTAGCCACACGAACGGTACAAGGATGGCTTCTTTCAAAAATGGAAACGGTAGAAGTCTTCCATTTGAAGAGAGGATTAAGCATATATGGTTTGTTTTGTGGTTGGATGAGAGTTGATATGGGTTTGGGGTTGTGGAAGGGTTATGGTTTTTGAGTTTGAGAAAGAGAGAGAGTAGAATGGAGGCACAAGGATTGATGGAGGCTGCCAAGAGTGATTTGGAATGTTAAAATTAGGTTTTCTGAGTGGAGGCTAGGGTAAGTATTATATAAAGGTGTTATGGGGCCCCCTCTTGACCTAAAAACTCTAACTGCGCAGTCTATAATCGATTACACGAATCTATAATCGATTACAGGCTGTAAAAATGCACAGATTCGTAAATTTGTGCAGTGTAATCGATTACCAGCCCGTGGTAATCGATTACTGGCCTGTAAAATTGCCCCAAAACACGTCTAAAACGTCCCAACTCGTGCCATACTAATACATACATCATTTCTACCCTCATATATCATTAAAACATTAAATACAACATATAAATACATACAATTCAAACACATACAACACATAAAGGTTTATTAAGGAGAAACTTATCCACTCCAACTTAATTAAATTTCTAACTAAGGTCAATTACTCTAAATTTTAACTTAATTAGAACTTAATAAAAGTCGGGGTGTTACATTTCTCCCCCCCCTAAAAGAATTTCGTCCCGAAATTCGACACTACTGAGACACGAACAAAACATGACATACCAGCTCTTACCCTCGCGGAGACTCGAGGGGAAGTCCACACACAAGCAGCTAACTCGAACAAACAGGTTATGCGGAAATTAGACCACGTTGGCCGCCATACATTAAAGAACCAACTCAACTTTTTAGTTAGGGCCAATCTGGCCAAAACGCGAAACCACTTTTATTTGTTTATCAAAATCTAGAACAAACTTTGCTTTTAAATCATATAAAACAACAACTTTGGAAGTAAATCATTTCCAAATCATAAACACGTTCATGGGTGATAAGACTTTTCTATGTCCAAAACCGTAGACCGAAAAGAAAATCATTTGAGATAAATTTTAAACAAAACAAGTTTTAGGAGAGATAGGTTCCCAATGCCAAACTAAGTCACAGGAAACCATCTCAAACATAGAAAACAAGTTCAAGAACAAAAACATCTGCTTGCATAAACATAAGGATAACTGAAATACATTTTTCAACATAAAGGCACGATTCCACCACCTTACATGACAAGTTGATGCTTACGTTCCTAGGGTCCAAGATCCAACACACTGTTTTCCTCGAGAAGCTTAATCTCTATTTTCTAATCAACATCTTAGAATTTTATTTTTATTTATTTATTTATTTTTTGAAAACCCAAGTTGATTCCCAATTCCTAGTAGTCCAAACACATTTACTTCATCTCCAAAAACTAATTATAAAGCTCAAAACCTTTTCGCTTTGCAATTAAAGGCAATTTTAGGCTCTCAAAATAGACTTTAGGTTTCTCACATCCACTCAAATGAAAGCATATTACCTTTACTCCTACGGCCTTTAATCACATAATTTTTCACAAGACATATAAGGAAATCGCTTTTGAAAACTTCATTCAAGTTATATTATACTGTTACTTCATAAACCATCTACCGATGCCCAAAACGTACTATCTTAATAACCACAAAAACCAGGAAATGACATCGGACCCTACGACTCATAATCACAACTGATACAGTAAGAGATCCCCAATGTATTTTCAAACAACACAAAAACAATTTTCAAGTTCACAACTGAACGATTTGTGAAAAGAGCATTAAGGAACTCCATACCTTAAGGTCGATAGGGTATGGAATCATTTTCTAAAGCCAAAGTTGAAAACAAAACATCTTTTTAATAAATTTTCAGAATCTCTTGAAAACAAAAACAAAAGAGGAGGCGTAAATATCTTCGACGTACATCCAAAGCCACTAGGAGGAATGTGCTCATAATGGCATGATGAGGTATGGTATAACTAACTCTTACATGACTCCTCAATGATTCTATTAGGTCTTACTAATGACATACGTAAAGGGGAAGACTCTTCCTTAACACTTAACGGTAGGAGTGTGGTGTTTGGGAGACTAATGGATCCTGAGGTTTGGTAGAATTGGGACATATATGGTGGCTTGTAGTGATGGGGTTCGTGTCGGTACATATGTGAGCAACCCAAGAGTTTCCTAAGGAGAAGTAGGCTATATTTCGGGAGTGTTGTCTTTCTCTAGGATCGTGCAAACGGTGTGGATAGGGAAGGGTTCCTTCTCAACTTAGAGTACTCGGAGGGTAGTGTCTTGGAAATTCAGAGTGAAACGGAACATAACGTGGTCAAGGGATAGCTTTGGTACTTGGCAGTGATAGGAACCTAATAATGGTGCAAGGGCTCATATGTTTTAATGTACGAGAGAGGGTACCTAGAGGCATAAAGGTTTACATCTATCAATATATGTGAGGACGTAAGGTATCCCTAAAAGGAAAAAGGGTTCGACTGGAAGGACATAATCGTTCCTACGAGTTATCCCATCGTGGCTGTGAAAAAGGCCGAAACAAAAACACTCTTGTTTATTAAAATCGATTCGCCAAACATCTTTTTGAAAACATGGGCTGAAAACAAGTTGGAAAACGGGTCTTTTCGTTCACGTGTAGAATCCTTTTCGAAAACACTTTTCACTTTATCTTCTAAACAAAACAAGGGTGTGATTAACACACAGGAAAACATATGGAGGCCAAGATCAACCAGAGATGAGTAACCATCCATGGTTAACTAGCCAAGGCAGTCCACTCTTAACTTAGGTCGACTATCCCTAACTAACCTCAACTAGGCCTTAACCAAACTACAAGTGGCTTAGCTTCAGACCTAGACATGCATCACGCAATTCCCACCGTACTCACGTACTAAATGGGTTCCAAGCAATGATGATTAAGGCTAGTCATCACCGTAACAAACAAGAGCAAACTGCATATAAGCCACATACTCAAAATAAAAAGCTTACCCCTGGTAAGATTATCTGACCGCTCCGCATCCTCTGCACTGACCGTGAACACCCGACCATGATGTTGTGGCCTCGAGGAAAAAGAAGGCTGTCGATCGGTGCCTCTGCAATCCTTGACATAATGACCTGACTGACCGTAGCGATAACAGACGTCCTGACCGAAACGACAAGCCCTAGAGTGAAGCTTGCCACACGTGGCACATCGTGGTATATTGGTCAACGCCCGAGGTGCCGCTGCTGCTGCTGTAGGGGTCGAGGCTGAGACTGAGCCCTAGGTGACGGACCATATGGCTGAGAGCGAGTGGGGGCCTGGCGTCTGTTCTGAGAACTCTGGGGTGCCAAACCCTCTCTCGAGGTCTCAGTCCTAGGGGAAGGATCTGCACGACTAGTCTCCTCAACGATCCTGTAGGTGTCGACCATCTCGAAGTACTCCTTGATCTTCATGTGTTTCACCATCCTCTTGATGTCCTGCCTCAGACCGGAGCAATACTTCATGCATTTCCACGACTCCTTGGGATTATCCTGGTAGATCTCGGAGAACCGAATCAGCTCCTCGAACTTTGCCGTGTACTCCGGCACTATCATGTTCCCCTGCTGAAGGTTGAGGAACTCCAGCTCCTTCTCTTGGCGAACCGACTCAGGGAAGTACTTCTCATAGAACATGCTCTTAAACATGTCCCATGAGATAGGAACACCCGCCGCATCATGAGCGCGACGAGCATCGGTCCACCAGGCACGAGCCTCCATCTGAAGCATGAAGGCCGCAAACCGAGTCTTCTGGACCTCGGAACACCGAACCATAGAGAAGAAGTCTTCTATACCCCTCAGCCAATCCTCGGCCTCAGAAGAGTTGGTAGTGCCGAGAAATGGGGAAGGGTTCGCCCTCTTGAACTCAGAAAAGCGGGCATTCTCTGCATCCATACCCGTAGGTTGCACTGTCTGCTGATGAGGAGTGTGCTGTTGTGTCATATGATCCACCATGCGGTGCATGGCCCTGGCCATTTCCATGAAAGCCTCAGGATTTACACTGTTCTCCTGTCCTGCCTCTTCGTGATCTTCAGCGTCATCTCTATTACGTCTGCTAGGTGCCATGTCCTTGTGCATACAAAACAATAAACATCGAGTTGATCAGGCTCCATATCATAATTAGGTATGCACAGTTACTCTGACAATCAAGCAATACGATCACGCACCTCAACACTAAACTAACATATATACGAGGTTTCACGCGTGACATTACTACCGTACATGCAACAAAAGCATAACAGGTCCATTGCCCCAAGCCCTGTAGGATAGACCCGCTCTGATACCAAAATGTAACCCCCTACTAGATAGCCCTTAATGCTTAAGTCATTCTAGGCTATTTCATAAGGGTCACCTTCTGTTATCCTGTTTAATTCTTTACTTTAAAATAAATACGCGGAAAATAGACGGGAGTAAAATTTTCGCAATTCGTTTACGATATAAAAATAAGGGCTTTGCGGAATACATAATCGATAAATAATAAGCCATGCCAAGATATAAACTGAATAGTCTATCAAATAAATAACTCCCAACGATCAATGAACACACAAGGAATAAATATTAGGCTTTATCCCATAAGCCAAAGGCAATGACTTATATGAGACTCCACCATATATACATGTCAAATAAATAGCTGCTGGCTAACATAGGTCCGGACTTAAAATAAATAACACAAACAACTGAAATGAATCCATAACTGAAATGCAAATCAATGTATATAGGTCTACAAAGCGGAAGACTAAAAAACAAACTAAGGTTGGGCCTGCTCCTCGCTAGCTCCATGGTCCTGCTCTGTCTGCTCCTCTATAATAAGGGGGAAAAACATAGGGTGAGAACTGGGAAGTGACTCAGTAGAGGAAGCCGCCTCGGGTTTAATTAAGAAATTGGTGAAATATGAATGCATTCAATTCAGGTATTAGTTTAAAAGAAGTGTTTTCCCGGAATGTCTTACCTAAGTGCGTCTTATCCATTTTAATTAAACAGTCAATATGGCATAAAAAGTAAAGTCTTGGTGTAGTGTACTAGTGCCCTTATACATATACAATTGGTAACTCATAGGATAACATAATACATTTAGCCAAACAACTTTATCTTGCATTAATCAATCTTTGGCACTGCCCGCCCTCCTGTATTCCTCCACATCACCGGCCCCTAGGCATGAGCTCATCCTAAACTATGGGGAGAGGGGGTAATTCACCTTCCCTTAACAATGAGGTTGTAATGCCGAGGTTGTCATTCCTCCCTTAACAACTCTCATTGTAATGCCGAAGGCTACAATGTTTTACTATAATTGTAACTATGTCTTTGCGTCCCTTTTGACGACTTTGCCTTTATTAATGTCTTACAAGATATACATATATCTATAGCATAATAACAACATGTAAACATACATCACAAATCATTTAAAGATATATAGATCATGCATAAATTGTATATAACATTTATATGGATCGTAGAACACATTAGGGTACACAAAAGGGTCAAAATAGTAAATTTTCGTAAAATCTGCAGCGTTGTAATCGGTTACATCGGGAATGTAATCGATTACAGACACCCTGTAATCGATTACCAGAGTGCCCTGTTTGCTTGCGATTGGAAATTCTCAGCTCGTAATCGATTACGAACCCGTGTAATCGATTACGAACGCGAGAAATCAGAATTTAGGGTTTCAAAAACACCATTTTTATAAGCCAATGGCTAAAACTGAGATCTATAATCATCCCAATCGGTAGAAAACACACAGACAACAAAGAATCAATCGTTGGAATAAGTTTGAAAACACTTTTACATCCATAAAACACTTTCTTTCCGAAATTCAATCGGTAAAAGTAACACTTTTATGAACCATAATGGGAAAAACGAACACCAACAATAATATCAACAAACATACATCATTATGCATAAAAATACAGTGAATATTGAATGTCTAGAACCCCTACCTCTCGTAGACCTATGCTATGCGTAGAGACACCCCTTTCCTTCTCACTTTCTCTCTAGCCCCACGAACGGTACAAGGATGGCTTCTTTCAAAAATGGAAACGGTAGAAGTGTTCTATTTGAAGAGAGGATTAAGAATATATGGTTTGTTTGGTGGTTGGATGAGAGTTGATATGGGTTTGGGGTTGTGGAAGGGTTATGGTTTTTGAGTTTGAGAGAGAGAGAGAGTAGAATGGAGGCACAAGGATTGATGGAGGCTGCCAAGAGTGATTTGGAATGTTAAAATTAGGTTTTCTGAGTGGAGGCTAGGGTAGGTTCTATATAGAGGTGTTGTGGGGCACACTCTTGACCTAAAAACGCACTAAAAACTCAAACTGCGCAGTCTGTAATCGATTACACGAATCTGTAATCGATTACAGGCTGTAAAAAAGCACATCTTCGTAAATTTGTGCAGTGTAATCGATTACCAGCCCGTGGTAATCGATTACTGGCCTGTAAAATTGCCCCAAAACACGTCTAAAACGTCCCAACTCGTGCCATACTAATACATACATCATTTCTACCCTCATGTATCATTAAAACATTAAATACAACATATAAATACATACAATTCAAACACATACAACACATAAAGGTTTATTAAGGAGAAACTTATCCACTCCAACTTAATTAAATTTCTAACTAAGGTCAATTACTCTAAATTTTCACTTAATTAGAACTTAATAAAAATCGGGGTGTTACACACTTTCTGAAGAAACAGCTGCAGCCACTTGTGCTTTTAGGATCAATCCTGTCTCCAACATAATCCGCATCACAATATCCTACAACATCAGAGGAACAACATTTCTCGGACCATAAACCAATATTAGTAGTTCCAATCAAATATCGCATAATTCTTTTCACATCAGTTAAATGTGATTGCTTTGGCTTTGATTGAAATCTAGCACAGATGCCAACGCTAAGTTGAATATATGGTCTAGATGCTATGAGATAGAGAAGAGAGCCAATCATGCCTCGATAGTTACTTTCTGAGACTTTCTCACCATCTTCATCCAAGTCAATTACTTGAGAAGGATGCATGGCAGTGCTCATAGGCTTGGCCTTATCCATCAGAAACTTCTTGAGAAGCTCTTTGGTATACTTCTCTTGATGAATGAAAGTTCCTTCTGACTCTTGTTTGATTTGCAATCCTAGGAAGAATTTTAATTCTCCCATCATGCTCATCTCGAATTCTCCTTGCATTATCTTAGAGAATTCTTTGCATAGGCGTTCGTTGGTTGCACCAAAAATTATGTCATCAACATAAATTTGGACGATCAAGAAGCCAGAGTTTTCTGAGAGAGTGAACAGAGTGGTGTCAAGTTTCCCTATAGAGAATCCGTTTTTAAGCAGGAAAGAGCTCAATCTATCGTACCAAGCTCTGGGAGCTTGTTTTAGACCGTAAAAAGCCTTTGTGAGCTTAAATACATGTTCTGGGAATGTTTCATTCACAAAACCAGGAGGTTGTTTTACGTAAAATACCTTAGAAAGGTATCCATTCAAGAAGGCGGATTTGACATCCATTTGATAGAGTTTGAATCCTTTATGTGCAGCAAAAGCTAGCAACATTCTTATTGCTTCCAATCTTGCGACTGGACCAAAGGTTTCATCATAATTTATCCCTTCTTGCTGGTTGTACCCTTGAGCAACCAATCTGGCCTTATTTCTCACTACTTGACCATTTTCATCAAGTTTGTTGCGAAACACCCATTTAGTCCCAATGAAACTCTTGCCTTTGGGTTTATGAGTTAGTTTCCAAACTTGATTTCTCTCGAATTGGTCTAGTTCTTCATGCATGGCATTTACCCAGCTAGGATCATCTAACGCCTCTTCTATGGATTCTGGTTCAAGTTCAGAAACCATAGCAAGATTTGTATAGTTCCTTCTGGTTCTCACACCTTGATCAGGATTCCCTAATACCTCATTCTGAGAGACGTTTTTCAAGTCTCTTGAACCTTTATGCCCCTTAGGGTAGGGTTCTGAGAGTATGGCACAAAAGGTTCTCTTTCTGAGTCATCAGAAGCTTGATCTTCTGAGAATCTAAATTCCATTTTGTTTGGAGAAGTAGATTCATCAGGCTCTGGAGCTTCAATGATGTTTTTAGATTTCTCTTTAGATGGAGATGATTTTTCTATAGGTTGGAAATCACTCTCATCTTCTATAAGATTTTTCCTTTCGTCTTTCTCAGAAGAGATGTTGAGTTTTTCAATTTCATCTTCTAAGTCAGCGACCTTCTGAGACAAATCTTTACTAAGTTCTTTGAACTTAATATGGATTGTCTCTTCAACACACTTGCTCCTCTTATTATAAACTCTATAAGCTTTAGAGATAGAGGAATATCCTAGGAATATTCCATCATCGGATTTAGGATCAAACTTAGCTAGTTTGTCCTTTGTGTTAAGTATGAAACAAGAAGAACCAAAATCATGAAGATATGAAATGTTGGGTATTTTGTTCTTCCATAGTTCATAAGGTGTTTTCTTCAGAATTGGTCTTAGAAAGACTCGATTCTGAATATAGCATGAAGTGTTTACAGCTTCAGCCCAAAAACCATTCGAAAGCCCACTTTCTAAGAGCATTGTTCTAGCCATCTCTTGAAGGCTTTGATTCTTTCTCTCAGCCATTCCATTTTGCTGGGGAGTTATGGGAGAAGAGAATTCATGAGCAATGCCCAGATTTTCACAAAACTTTTCAAAAGCGTGATTCTCGAATTCACCTCCATGATCAGAACGTATGGTATGAATGTGAGAATCCTTTTCAGTAGAAACTCTTTTTGCAAAGGCTTTGAATTTTTCAAATTTTTCTTCCTTAGAAGCTAGAAAGAATACCCAAGTGAATATAGAATAATCATCCACTATGACAAGACCATAGCGTTTTCCAGAAAGGGAAGCCGTTCTAGTTGGTCCAAAGAGATCCATGTGACGAAGTAGTTCAAGTGGTTTCTTGGTAGAGACTCCACTCTTGCTTGGAAAAGAAGCTTTGGTCTGTTTTCCCTTTTCACAGAAGTCGCAAGTTGCATCCTTCTGATAGTTGATGATGGGAAGACCTTTTACAAGTCCTTTCTGAGAGAGCTCAGAAAGAAGCTTCATGTGGGCATGACCAAGTTTCTTATGCCAAAGCTACTTGTCTTCTTGGACAAAGACAAGACACTTCACATTTTGATCCCTACCAACATCTCTTATCGCAGTGACTTTTCCCTTGGCTCCATCACCAAAGCGCACAGTTCCACCTTTCTTGGGTCTAAGGTTCTTGAACCAATGTTTGCTTCCAGTCATGTGCCTTGAGCAGCCACTGTCCAGATACCACTGCTCATCTTGGTGGTGGAGCAGTGCTTGTTGATGCACCTACAGACACAAATTTAATTGGTTTAGGTACCCATGCTTTGTTGGGTCCTTGCTTGTTAGCTTTCTTGACCTTTTGTCTGTTTTTCTTAGAAGGATTATGGTTCTGAGACTCGGAGACTTTTTCTTTGCCCTTTTCAGAAGCTTTAGCTTTCTGAGAAGTATTACTCTTCTGAGAAGAGTTAGCCTTCTGAGAAGACTTAGCTTTCTGAGATTTTCTAATCTTCTTAGCCTTTTTAGGCAGAGAAGTTTTACCCTTTCCAAGCATAGGGCAATTCTCAGATGCATGTCCATCTTTGAAACATGTGATGCACATGCGAGAGGTCTGAGCTAAAGATGGATCAAGGTCATGGGGTTCGAAAACTTCTTCGTAACCAAGACCACTTTTATCCTTGTAAGGTCTTTGACCTCCAAGTAAAAGAGTCAACATTTTCCCACCATTGACCATCTTTACTAGATCAGAAGTGAGAAGTTCATTAGCCTTTTGTGGTTCTATCAGGGCTAGTTCAGCCTTTTCGACAGTTATAGAAGACATTGTTTCCAAAGCTTGATAGAGATCATGGCCTTCAAGATATCTTTCTTTAAAATCATCTCTTTCAAGTTTCAGATTTTTCACTTCTTGAGTTAGTTTCGCATTTTCAGCTTCAATTGTTTTAAAAGACTTTTTAAGAGAGCTGAAATTGTTTGCTAACTCATTTGAGCCTTTCAGAAGATCATAATAAAGTTCTGAAAGCTCATCATATGAATAAGAGAGAGGAGGAGAATTAGGTACCTCTTCTGACTTAGATTCTGTTTCCAGAATGTAATCAGCATCGGCCATGAAACAAACATTTGCTTCTTCATCACTTGGGGTCTCAGAGCCTTCTTTTTCTGAGTCACTCCAGGTGGCAGCCATTGCCTTCTTCTTCTTAGGGATGAATTTCTTCTTCCCTTTGTCCTGCGGACATTCTGTTCTAAAGTGCCCTTTTTCTCCACAGCCATAGCAGGTGGCTTCTGAAGGCTTCAGCTTTCCTTTCTTTGGAGCGATCTCATTTCCCTTCTTTAGTCTGTTCTTCCAAGCCTTTCTCATCTTTATGACCAAAAGGGAGATATCATCATCCTCTATTTCTGAGTCTGGTTCGTCTTCTGACTCAGACACTTATTCAGCCTTGAGAGCCTTAGAAGGTTTCCTTACTTGGCTTTTGAGAGCAAGTCCCTTATGAGGCTTGGAGGATGAAGATGGTCCACCAAGCAATCCTTCTAGCTCAATCTCATGTGTTCTGAGAGAGCCAAATAATACATCCAAACCCACCTGGTTTAGATCCTTGGCTTCCTGGATTGCAGTGACCTTTGGACGCCATCTTGAGGAGAGACTTCTGAGAATCTTCCTCACCATCTCAGCATTTGAATAAGTCTTTCCCAAGACCTTCAGTTGGTTGATGATGTGGAGGAATCATATTGACATACTGTCAATAGTCTCATTTTGTTGCATGCTGAAGGATTCGTACTTATGTACGAGCATAGATATTTTCGTCTCCTTGACTTCATCATTTCCTTCATGCAACATATGAAGTCTTTCCCATATCGCTTGTGCTATATCACACGATACAATCTTGTCGTATTCTACTTTTGGTAATCCACATAGGAGAATGTACTTGGCCTTGAAGTTCAGCTGAATCTTCTCCTTCATGTCTGTTGTCCATTCGTCTTTGGGAACTCTTCTGGTGTACGTTCTGGGCGCTGGAGGTGCTGCTCCAGGTTTAGCATCTGCTGCAACAATAGCTTGCTCTGTTATTGTTTGCAGAGGTTGATAGTCTCCATTCTCGATTCTGTCCCATAGATCCAGACTTGTGTGTTTGATGAACAAAGTCATCCTGTCACGCCAGTAGTCGAAACTGTCTCCTAGGAACATTGGAGGTCTGTTGATTGATGCCCCATCAAATATGAATGCAGCTGGTGAGTCCGTAGTCCCTTCTTGGATCTTTTGCCTTGACACTGTTAAGTGCTCAACCCCTAAAGGACCGAGCTCTGATGCCAATTGAAGGTGTATTTGTGCACGAGGAGGCAGGGGGTGTTGAATCGTGCTAGTTTTTAAAATTGCTTCTTAAAACTTTTCTTAGAAAGCTGTTTTACTCAAAAGAGTTGTTTGAAAGTTTGCAGCGGAATAAGTTTTCTGAGAAAGTTAAGGTTCTGAGAACTTTACCTATCTGAGACGTTTAAGAAAAGTGATTTGAATTTAATGTTTCTTAAACACTTTCTGATTCTAACTTAAACAATTTTCACAATTGAGACTAAGTTAAGAACGTGTTTGAAGTTTTTCTTGATAACACAAGTAAACGAGGAGAAAGGTAGAAAAACTTAACACAATAGAATTTTATACTAGTTCGATTCTAGCCAACCTACCCCAGTCCTCAACCTTCAGTTAAGAGTTCCTTTGGATATTCTTCTTAATGTGCCTTCCCAGACAACACTGCCTTTACCACGAAAAGGACTTTCACCACTTCACAACCCGAAGTGGATTTTCCTTGCCTCCAACACTAGAGGACTTTCCTTGCCTTAATCACTTAAGGACTTTTGATTGCCTCTCACCAGAGGACTTAACTTGCCTTAAACAATTAAGGACTTTAACTTGCCTCAAACACTCAAGGACTTAAAGCTGCCTTCAAACAGCGAAGGACTTAGTGCTTTTCGAATGAAGTTTGGTTTCGAAAACAACTACTAAGATTAAGATACAAACTTAATTTTCTCTTAGTAGACTTCTAGATTTAACTTACAAACGTAAGAATTTACACCAGTACAAAGCTAGAAGATTTTTCGCAAAGTTTGAAGAACAACTTAAGATAAGTTGTCTTTCTGAGAAAGTTCTTTGTTTTCGCAAATGATTTCAATTCAGCAGAGTTTTCGCACAGTTAATTAATAGTTTTAAGTGGAAGAATTTCGTCACAATGCTCTGCAATTGAACTCACATATATAGGCGTTAAAGAGCCGCGAAAATAGAAGCTTTCACTTTGCTGATGTGGCTGTGTCCTTCTAAGAACGGCTCCCTGCTACAGTCAGAGCGAAATAAGGAACTATTCATAACTGCACAGTGCTCGTGTTCTTCACGTCTTCAGCTTGTTGTAGCTAGCTTTCTGAGGATGAATGCGAATCTATTGAGTGTAGGAACATGGTTGCTTCTGAGTCCAACTTTCTGACAATTGTACGGACTTCTGAGGCGAACCTTCTGAGGGAAGACCCTTCTGAGAACCTCCAGTTGCGAAGGTCTTCTGAGACCTTTCTGAGGCGACAGAGTTCCTTCCTCAGAAACACACTTTCACCTTTTGCGTTTCTTGGACATCCTTTCTGATATCTTTAACGCTTTGATTTCATTGTTTGATCTCGAGGTTACTCGTTGTATGTCCTGCTCTGAGACACTTAGCACACATATTAGCAATACCGTGAGTAAAATTTTTATACTTATGACTTACTTTGTTATCATTAAGACTATTAAATCACTAAGAGAAATATATCAATTTCTCTCAGAAGGATTCTAGAGCTTACAGGCTCATCATCACCATTGAACATAACAAATAAAAAAACGAATCAAGAAGTAAGAGTATTACCCTCATCAAAATCCCCTTCATTCATCATCATCAACACTACTTTCATCACCAATCTACAAAATAAATCAACATTAGAACAAAAGAAAAAATGAACAAAAATAAAACAGAGAGGAATAGAGAGAGGACTCACCATAACCATTAAATAGAATAAAAAAAAAAGATAGAGTAGAGAAGTAAGAGTATCACTCTCATATTTAGGCTGAGTTTGGTAAAGCTTTTCGTTGGGTTGCTCCTGCTCTCAAAAAGCTGGAGCTCCTATTTTGCGTTTGGTAAAGCAAAAAGTTGGACTGCTTTTGCTCCTGGCTTTTGAAAGCAAGGGGTGCTTTTGGGAGTCATCAAGAGTAGCTTTTCAGAGCCAGCTTTGGCTCTCTGAAAATGAAAATACATAAATGACCCTTACTTACACAATATCTTTTAATATTATGTCTATTATGGTCATTTTATATCTTGGGAGCCACTTTACACTATTTTACCAAACATTATAATGATGACTTCTGCTTATTGAGAGCAATTTTTGTATAATTTTACCAAACAGTACTATTATGGGTCTCTAAGAGCAGCTTTTTGAGAACCCAAGAAGATCAACAGCTTTTCAAGAGCCACAACTTTACCAAAGTCAGTCTTAACCTCCTTCATTCATCATCATCAACACCACTTTCACTACCAACCTACAAAAATATCATAGTAAGAACAAATAAATAAATAAATAAACAAAAACAAAAATATATAAGAACATAGAAAGAGCTCACCGTCACCATTAAATAGAATGAAAAAATAGAGCAGAGCAAAAATATCACCCTTATATTCAACCTATTTCATTCATCATCATCAACACCACTTTCACTATCTATCTACAAAAAATCATAATCAGAAACAAAACAAAGAAGAATAAAGAGGACTCATCTAAAAATAAAATAACATATCAACCTCATTTTCGATATCCTTCATTCATCATCATTAACACTACTTTCACCACCAACCTGCAAAAAAAATCATAATAAGAACAATATATATAAACAAAAATAAAACTATGAAGATGAAGATGAAGAGTTAGACCAAAGTGTAAGAAAAATGCAATAATTAGAAATTATGAAGATCTCCACCAAATTAAAGGAGTAATTATGTAATGTTCCTTTGCATATTTATGGTTCATTTTGATAGTTATGCAAAAAGGAAGATGAAGAATTAACCTAAAGATATAATATAACTAATATGCATAAAATGGATCACCATCATAATTAGAACAAAAAAATAATAATGAAATAAAAACAAAGAAGAAAAAAGAGAACTCACCATCATCATTAAATAGAACAAAAACAAAAACAGAGTAGAGAAGCAAATGTATCACCTTCAACTTCAACCACCTTTGTTCATCATCATCAACATCAAGCCACTTTCACCACCAATCTAAAAAAAATCAGAATCAAAACAAAATAAAACAAATAAATAAATAAACATAGACAAAAATAAAAACAAAAATACAGAAGAACATAGAGATGACTCATCATCACCATTGAACATAACAAATAAAAAAACAAATCAAGAAGCAAGAGTATTTGTCACGACCCAACTCGGATCGTAACCGGCACATGGGACTCTGAGTCCCATGTCAGCCTTAACCTGTAATCCACACAATAATCCAGCTAAACAATAATAACCACAACTACTTTATCATGCATACATACATAAAATCCATATGCATAATGGGGTTCTCAAGGTGTCGCCCCTAAATCCATAATACATAATATATGGTCATAACATCCTGCTTAATCCATAAGCTAACATAATCCAACATAAGATCTACAAGTCTTAATTAGACTTACAACACATACATAATTTAGACAACCCTGTTTGTAAACCTATGGAGCATCCTACTGATATAATAAATAACATAACGCCTCTAAACATCGAGGCTCACCAAACTAAGAGCTTGGAGGAACGGAAGGGCTCGCCTCCTGATCAGCACCTGAATCTGAAAATGGTTTGTATGAATGGGTGAGTCATACGCTAAGTGAATAATAGATTAAAAACAGTTTATGCAGCAATATCATAATCATATATATACAGTCATAGCAATCCATCACATAATCACCATACCACACATTTCGCAATTCGTCTTATGTATTATTGTTATTAGTGTATTCATTATTAGAGATCCCGGGAGCCCGACCCCTCCTCAGATCTTTAGTCCCGGGAGCCCAGCCCCTCCTCAGACTTATCAAACTCGACCCCGGGAGCTATGCCCCTCCTCAGGCCAAGCCAACCAACATTTAATCATCCTTTAATTAATACCGTTTCGTAATCGTACATCGCATCATATTCGCATCATCGTCATAATAACATCATAACAATCCAGTGTCAAGTTCGGGGTAGTGGTGAACATATGGATTTAAAAACATAACTTAAATGTATAAGGATTTTGAGTTTAAGTCTTAAAAATAGTGTTTTTGTACTGATGTAATCGATTACAGGCCTCTGTAATCGATTACCAACTTCGAATTTCGTCCGGAAGGAAAATTTTTGTGAAAATAGGCAGTCTGTAATCGATTACAGTAATCGATTACCAATTCGCTGTAATCGATTACAGCCTGGGTGAGAGACGAAAATCTGCAGAGAATCACGCGAAATTCATCTCCAAATCCACATTTTCACCACAACCCATCCAAATCAAACACCACCAACATACAATATCAGTTATATATTAACCAATCTCAGTCCCTATCAACTATCATAGCAAGAGATTCACAAAATCATTCAAAATCAAACATAAACCATAAATAACCCATTACTCACAAATTACTCCAATGAGCTCCAAGACACCACCCGGAGCTAGGATGAGGTACCCGGAGCTTCCCTAGTTGGTTGAGACCCTAGAGAACACATCACAAACCTCAATCTTAACACAAAATCAAAAACCCCCTAATGTAAACCCTAAACCCCCAATCCAAAAATAGATAGAAATATACACCAATGGAGAGAAAGAAATACTCTACACTTACCCACAATACACTAGATGATGATTGATAAATTGATGTTGAAGATTTATGGGGTTTGGGTGAGAGATTAGAGAATGGAGAGAAGAGATGAGGAAGAAGAAGAATGTGGGAAGAGAGGGAAAGAGGGGTTACGGGAAATGAAGGGGAGAAAGGGGAAAAGGAAGGAAAAAGGGTGGGGAGGTGGGACCCACGTGGTTCTATCTCCCCGGTTGTACCGTGATCTCTTACTCAAACTAACTCAGAATACCCGAGGTATTACAGTATTACCCTCATCAAAATCCCCTTCATTCATCATCATCAACACTACTTTCATCATCAATCTACAAAAAAAAATCAAAATTAGAACAAAATAAAAAATGAAGAGAAATTTAAATAGAGAGGAATAGAGAGAGGACTCACCATAACCATTAAACAGAATAAAAAAAAAGATAGAGTAGAGAAGTAAGAGTATCACTCTCATATTCAACCTCCTTCGTTCATCATCATCAACACAACTTTCACTACCAACCTACAAAAATATCATAATAAGAACAAAATAAATAAACAAAAACAAAAATATATAAGAACATAGAAAGAGTTCACTGTCACCATTAAACAAAATGAAAAAATAGAGCAGAGCAAAAATATCACCTTTATCTTTAACCTATTTCATTCATCATCATTAACACCACTTTCACTATCTATCTACAAAAAATCATAATCAGAAACAAAACAATGAAGAATAGAGATGACTCATTATCCAAAAATAAATAAATAAATAGTAAGGAAACAATAGTATCAACCTCATTTTGAATATCCTTCATTCATCATCATTAACACTACTTTCATTACCAACCTGCAAAAAAATCATAATAAGAACAATATATATAAACAAAAATAAAACTATGAAGATGAAGATGAAGAGTTAAACCAAAGTGTAAGAAAAATGCAATAATTAGAAATTATGAAGATGTCCACTAAATTAAAGGAGTAATTATGTAATGTTCCTTTGCATATTTATGGTATGTTTTGATAGTTATGCAAAGAGGAAGATGAAGAGTTAATCTAAAGATATTATAATATAACTAATATGCATAAAATGGATTATAATATAATTAAAATGCATAAAATGAATCTTATAAGAAAAAAATCTCATAATGCAACATCACCAAGTATAAGGTGAGAATGAATATGGGTGTGCCACCTCATAGGTGCATAACCCAACTTTAGTGTTATACTAGTCTATAATCCTTGCGATGCACAGAATCGCTAATAATAAAGAAAATATTTAATTTATTTATAAAAATAGAATTTTAAATTATTTAGATTAATTATACAGAATCGCTAATATATTATTAGATTAATTATACAGTCTAATGAAAATTATATACATCAAGTTACAATAAAGTTATAAACAAATTATGCTAATTGTACGAATCATATATCATGATATGCATTTTTATATAAATAATATAAATGAAATATAATCTGAATTGTTTAAATAAAATATTATTTTTTCATATTCTACTTTAAATTTTATTGCTTAAAACTAAATCTAATTTATTAGAAAATTAATATATATGAATTGAAAAAATATAATGTATTGTTTATAATCAAATATGAACCAACTACAATAAAATTATATTTATTATTATGATTGTAATACATCGGGTATTCTGAGTTTTATGAGTAAGACATCACGGTACATCCCGGGGAGACAGGACACCTAGTGGGCCCCACCTCCCCTCTTTTTCTCTTTTCCTTTCTCTTTTCTTCTTCCTTTTCTCATATTCCCTTCCTCCCTCTCCCACAATTTCATTCTCTCTTTCTTTTCCTTCCCCCTCTCTCTCTTCTTTCTCTTTCTAAGGCTATATCATCAAACCTTCACCAATCTTGAAGATCTTTGTGTCAAAACTCATCTCTTGGCACAAAGATCTTTGTGTCAAATCTCTCCATTGGTCTTTCTCTCTAATTTCGGTTTTGGGGTTTTAGGGTTCATATTGGGAGTTTTTGATTTTGTTGAGAATCTGAGAAATTTGATGTGTTCTCTAGGATCTCATTCAACTAGAGCAGCTCCGGGCAACTCATCCTAGCTCCGTGATTGAGCCATGGACTCCATTGGAGTATTTTGTGAGTAATGGGTTATTTATGGTTTATAATTGAGTTTGTGAATTATATGTTATGATAAGTGATAGATATGATTATTGACTGTTATATAACTGATATTGGATGTTGGTTGAGTTTGGTTTGGATGGGTTGTGGTGAAAGAGTGGAAATTGGAGAAATTTTCGTGTTTTTGCTGCTGGGAATCGTCTCTGCCACTGTCTGTAATCGATTTCGACGAACTCGTAATCGATTACAACGAGTTTGTAATCGATTACCGGAAACGATTATAGCGATTTCATGTGTTTAAGTTATACCTTCATTTCCCCTCGTTCACCACTACCCGAAAACTTGACACTTGAGTGTTTATGATGATAATTTGGCATTGGATGTGTGGGAATTTAGAAATTACTTTGTTTATGTAATAATTTGATAATATGATGATGACATGATGATGAATTGATGTCGTTGTATTTATGATATGATGCTGATGATGTGATGATGAAACGATGTTGCGTTAATGATATGCAAATAGTGTGATGATGATACGATGATGATAGGAGTATGAACGGGAATGCGTTTATGTGAGATAGGTATTATGTGGAGAGAATAAAATTTGAAAGTAAATAAAGATTGGTGACACGACCTGAGGAGGGGCAGGGCTCCCGGGTCGAAGATTAAGGACTTGAGGAGGGCGGGGCTCCCGGGGTTCCTTACAATATAAGTCCGAGGAGGGGCTGGGCTCCCGGGACACAAATAAGGATCTGAGGAGGGGCGGGGCTCCCGGTATCCATAGATAAAACACTTTTAATCAAAAGAGAGCGTGAGACGAGTTTGACGTAAAAGTTATTAGGATATTATGATTGCGAATTATGGAAAGGAATTTGTTGTTTGCTGAAGCTTAAACTATTTTTATTCTATTATTCACTGAGCGTATGACTCACTGATAAACCGTATTTTCATGCTTATTTCTCCTCATAACTTGAGTAATTGTATGCTCTCAATCATGCTTAAATTGGGTTCTTACGCAATATTTGAGTTGCATTATTGTTTCGAGTATTAGTACTATTTTGCGTATTAATTACTCTAATTGTTGCCACTGGTGCATTTGATGTGTTTTTTAGTATTGTGGCTTCTCAGGAATAGGTAATCATAAGATATGTTGGAAATTGCGTCTGGAAACCAAGGAAAGCTGACTCACTGCTCACAGTAACGCACCAACCGCCCAGGCAGAGAGCACACCGCCCAGGCAGTCATGCGCGCGTAACTGGGTGCGCCGAATTTTGCCTTACCGCCCAGGCGGTGGTGCGACCGCCCCAGCGGTCGTGCGCGAGAAGACCTAGCGGAGCAGCAGCCCAAGACAGTAGCAGTTGGGATTTTTATAAATAGTCCCTTTGTGCTCAGTTCTAGATATCTTGTTTTCAGTCCTCTGACTCTCGTATGCACTCTGGTGCTGGCATTCTGTTACTTTTTAGGATTTACTTTTCCAGAGCTCTCAGTTCTTCGTTCACCGTCTTCGTTTTGGGCACTTTTTAATTCTAGCTTTTGCTTACTGTTCTGAACATCCATTTTAAATTCACTGTCTTTACTTTCCCTTGTTTTCAGTTGTTGCCTTTACATTAAACCTTGTTTTTAGGGAGAGTTCACCTTGAATCTCTCCCTCGTTTCTTTGATATAAAGTTTTTATTCAGCAATCTCTTTACTTTCTGAGCTCTTTTCAATCCAAGCCTTTAATCCTGTTTCTTTACATTTGAGTCACTTTTAATTCAGGCCAATTTACTTATTCCGCACTCGCATTTAATCTTTTTATTTCAATCGCCTTTACTTGTTTTCAATTTAATTTCTTTGCACAACAAACCAAAAACCCCCCTTTTTATTTATTGCTAAGTTTGAATCAACGATTGCCACACAGATTCCTTGAGAGACGACCTGAGTCAGTCTTACTACTTGCTACCAAGCTTGTATTGAGATTAATTCAGCAACAAACCTTTTTTTCCAAACCCTTTTCTAAATTGCTCCAGAGTACCGGAGAAATAACGATGCTCCGGTGCTCTGCCAATTTTGGCGCCGTTGCCGGGGAATCTAGGCAATTTTTTATTTAATCCTAGTATTGTTTTTCTTCTAAAAAAAAAAACTTTTTTTTTCTCATGCATCGACCGCCCAAGCGGCCCCTAACTGCCCCAGCGGTCGACGCGTTTCAAAGTTTACCTTTCTTCTTCTTACCTCTCTCTTATAATTCCTATGGATGACTCGTTCGCAACCCGATAGCTCTCTATTCCCTTTCGACCCTGAAATCGAAAGAACCTTACGGGGTTTGAGACGAGCGAGGCGAGACGGCGAGATCGTAGGTAATCTCTTTCATACTCGTTCCCGTAGTGCGGAAGTTAGTGGTCATACCCGTGTGTCTCCTGAGAGTGTTTTTATAGCACCCCCTGACACACCAACTGATCCTCTTACTAACACACTTATGGCTGCGAGGAGAAATCTTACTCTGAGGGAGCTCATTGCTCCTGATCTGAATCAACCACCCTTGGGTATCATATACCCGGAGGTGGATGGGGATTTTGAAATAAAAGGGGCACTCTTCCATCGGCTCCCAAAATTCCATGGGCTTTCCGGTGAAGATCCCCACCAACATTTAAAAGAATTTCACTATGTGTGTTATACACTTGGGCCACACGGGGCTAGTGTTGATGCTGTTAAACTCCGTGCCTTCACCTTCTCTTTGGAGGGTGCAGCTAAAACATGGCTTATGAATCTACCCAATGGGGCGGTGAATTCATGGAATGATCTTAAAAGAAAGTTTCTGGAAAAGTACTTCCATGCTTCAAGAGCGGGAGCTATTAGGAAAGCCATCTGCAGCATACAACAACTACAAGGAGAAACGCTCTATGAATATTGGGAGCGTTTCAATAGATTGGTCTCAAGCTGCCCCTCTCATCAAATATCTGATGCAAACCTCATCCAATTCTTCTATGAGGGGTTGTGCGTTGCAGATAGGCGTACCATTGACTGCTCAAGTGGGGGGGCACTGATGAACAAGACTCTGGCAGAGGCTATGGAGCTGATAGAAACCATAGCTTCCAACAATCAGCAGTTCGGAACCCGTGATGCTCCCAGTGCAAGAGGGGTACATGAAGTTGGCTCTTTTGATCAGAAATCATTGGAGAAGCAATTGGCAGAGATGGCAACTGCCATTAAAGAGCTTGCTCTGATAAGTCAACAGAAGGTGGTGGCATCTACTTCTACTCCAACACCTCCACCAGTAGTCCAGGTATGTGGGATTTGTGCTAGTGATCAACCTACAAATGCATGCCCTCAACTGAATGAGGAATATGCAACAGTGGCAGCCACAAACTTCCCTAACCAAGGGCACTCCCAATTTGGTAACACCTACAACCCTTCCTGGAAAAATCACCCAAATTTTAGGTGGAATAACCAAAGCCAACCACTACACCAAAGCCACCCTCAGCAACCACCACCACAACCACAATTCCAACCCCAAAACACACCTCCTTTTCCCAGTACACAAAAATATCAACCCCCTCATCAGAGGGCACAAAACCATACACCTCCACCTCCCAAACCACCCTAATACACACCACCTCAACCAACTCCAACTGCATCTGAGTCAGACATTCAACAACTTATGAAATTAATGTTGGATATGAGGAAGGATGTCACTACACTAATGGAGGAGCGTAATGCTTCCCTAAATAATAGCAATCACATTCCCTCCCAAACAGTTCCAAATCCCAAGGGGAATGTGAGTGCCATAGCTCTGAGGTCAGGGACAGTACTTCCTACAGTTGAGGCCCCTAAACCTGGTGTGAAACCCAAAGTCATAACACTTGAGGAGGAAACACAGGTACATGGGGAGGAGCAACCAGAGGAGGAGATACAGGTGAAGACCTCACAAAAGGGTAAAGAGAAGGTGACTGTGGAAGAAAAAAGAGCTGAGCCAACTGTACCACCACCAAAACTACCCTTCCCCCAAGCTGTTACAAGGGGAAAGAAAAAGACAGGGATAGATGAAGAGGTCTTGGAGACATTCAAAAAGGTTGAGGTAAACATCCCTCTCCTAGAAGCTATAAAGCAAGTGCCAAAATATGCCAAGTTCCTCAAAGAATTATGCACTCAAAAGAGAAGAACAAAGGGGGAAAAAGTTCAAGTAAATGCTGCTGCTCTAACCCCTGCTCTTCCTCAAAAATTCAAAGACCTGGGTTCTTTCTGTATCCCGTGTCTCATTGGGGAGCTGATTATCAAGGATGCCTTGGCTGATCTGGGAGCTGCCATTAATGTCATGCCAAAGGCAATTTACCAAGCCCTGAATTTCGGGGAACTCAAGCCTACAGGACTCCTCCTTTAGTTTGCCAACAAGAGTGTGCAAAAACCAGAGGGACTGCTGGAAGATGTCCTAGTTAAGGTAAATGATTTAATATTCCCCGTTGATTTTTATGTGCTAGATACAGATGCCTCTATTCCTCTAGACCAGCAAACACTCATCCTTGGCCGTCATTTCTTAAAAACTGCAAAAGCCAAGGTTGATGTGTTCGCCGGAACTTTGGATATAGAGTGCGGGGATATTAAGGCAAGGTTCTGCTTGAGAAGTGCAATGAAACACCCATGAGACACTCATGCTATTTTTTCTCTGGACATTATTGATGAATTGGTTGATGATGAGGTGGGTCATTGGCTTCTTGAGCTTGGCAATAAAAATTTCAAAAATAAAAGCAGTGATGTTGTGAGTAATGGGTATGAAAAACTTGATTTGTTATGCCACTTGTGCGAGGGGGATGATTTTGAACTCTTTGGGGATCAATCCCTTTTTTCTGACAGTGAAAACACCCCTCCAATTGAGCAAATTTGCGAACAACCCATGGAAACAGCTTCACTCGCGTCTTTTTCTGTTCCTGACGCCGAAAAAACCGCTCTGGCAGTGGTTTCGACCGCCTCAGCGGTCTTAACCGCTCCAGCGGCGGCGACCTCCGCTCCAGCGGAATTTACCGCCTTAGCGGAGACGTCCACCGCCCCAGCGGAAGTGACGTCCGCCCCGGCGGTCGCGGCGAAATCTGAATTGAAAATTCTTCCCCCTCACTTGAAATATGCTTACCTGGGGGAGGGAAACACCTTTCCGGTAATCATAGCCAATGGTCTTTCTGTTGAAAATGGAAATAAGCTTTTGGATGTTTTGAAAACAAATAAAAAGGCCATTGGTTGGGAGTTATCGGATTTGGTTAGCATTAGCTCTTCTATTTGCACTCATAGAATTTTTCTAGAGGAAGGTGCTAAAGCTATAAGGCAACCTCAGAGGAGAACCAATCCTCTCATTCTTGATGTGGTGAAGAAAGAGATTTCAAAACTCCTTCAGGCCGGGATCATCTATCCAATCTCTGATAGCGAATGGGTGAGCCCCGTGCAAGTTGTTCCTAAAAAGTTTGGAATCACTGTCATCAAGAATGAGAGAGATGAACTCATACCCACTACAATCCAGAATTCGTGGCGAGTGTGTAATGACTACCGCAGACTGAATGAGGTAACGCGCAAGGATCATTTTCCCTTGCCGTTCGTTGATCAAATGCTTGAAAAACTTGCGGGTCAGTCACACTATTGCTTCCTTGATGGATTCTCTGGGTATTTTCAAATACAAATAGCACAGGAGGACCAAGAGAAAACTACTTTTACTTGTCCCTTTGGTACCTATGCCTATCGTAGGATGCCATTTGGGTTATGCAATGCTCCTGGTACTTTCCAAAGGTGTATGATGAGCATCTTCTCTGATTTTATTGGTGAATTTTTAGAAGTGTTCATGGATGATTTTACTGTATACGGAGATTCCTTCGACTCTTGCTTGCAACACCTCTCTCTTGTTTTAAAACAGTGCATCAGGACCAACCTAGTGTTAAATTTTGAAAAATGTCACTTTATGGTTGATAAAGGTGTGGTCCTGGGACACATTGTCTCTAAAGAAGGTATTGCAGTTGATCCTGCAAAAGTCGAAGTAATTTCCTCTCTACCTCACCCCGTCTCTGTGCGGGAGATTCGCTCTTTTCTGGGTCATGCAGGTTTTTACAGGCATTTCATAAAGGATTTCAGCAAAATTGCAAAGACGCTGACCGACCTGCTGCAGAAAGATGCTGAATTTGATTTCAATAAGGACTGCCAAGAGGCATTTGAGCTGCTAAAAACCAGGCTAGTCTCCGCACCGATCGTGAAACCTCCGAAGTGGGACCTCCCCTTTGAGATCATGTGCGATGCGTCTAACTATGTTGTGGGTACCGCGGTAACTCAGCGCGAAGGTAAGGAGTCATATGTAATTTCTTATGCTTCCCGTACTTTAGACTCTGCTCAGGCTAACTATACCACCACTGAGAAGGAGCTTTTGGCAATTGTTTTTGCTTTGGAAAATATTAGATCTTATCTCCTTGGTTCTCATGTGGTGGTGTACACAGACCATGCAGCTCTAAAGTACTTGTTAAAGAAACCAGATGCAAAGCCCCGCCTTCTCAGGTGGATGTTGCTCTTGCAAGAATTTGACTTGGACATAAAAGGCAGGAGTGGTTGCCACAATCTGGTAGCTGACCATCTGAGCAGAGTTGAGCATATTCCAAATGACCCAATTCCGCTGGATGATCAGTTCCCAGATGAACGAATCATGAGTGTGCAGACCTCTATGCCCTGGTTCGCAGACATTGCGAATTATTTGGTTGCCAAAACCGTCCCCACATATTTTTCAAAAGCCCAGAGGGACAAACTTATTTCAGATGCAAAATATTATGTGTGGGATGACCCCTATTTGTGGAGGTTCTGTGCTGATCAAATTATTCGCAGGTGCGTTCCTGACCATGAGCACCACTCCATACTTGACTTTTGCCATGCACAGGCTTGTGGTGGCCATTTTGGACCGCAGCGCACTGGTCGTAAAATTCTTGAGTGCGGTCTGTTTTGGCCATCTATTTTCAAAGATTGTTATGAATACTACAAGTCCTGTGCTAGGTGTCAAAAGATGGGAAATAATTCTAGGAGGAATGAAATGCCCCAACAACCATTACTATTTTGTGAAATTTTTGATGTTTGGGGTATTGACTTCATGGGACCTTTCCCTACCTCTGCTGGTTTAAATTATATTCTTTTGGCAGTTGATTATGTTTCTAAGTGGGTTGAGGCAATCCCCACTCGTACTAATGACTCTGTTGTGGTCTGTAATTTTGTAAAAAGTAACATAATCTCTAGATTTGGCATTCCTAAGGCCATCATCAGTGACAAAGGCACTCATTTCTGTAACAAAACTTTTGATGCCTTACTTCGCAAGTATGGGGTTGTTCATAAGGTGGCAACACCTTATCATCCTCAGACTAATGGGCAGGTTGAGGTGTCCAATCGAGAAATTAAAAAGATTTTAGAAAAAATGGTTGGACCCTCAAGAAAAGATTGGAGTGCTAAGTTGTTTGATGCTCTATGGGCTTACCGCACTGCTTATAAAACCCCGATTGGGATGAGCCCCTTTCGATTGGTGTTTGGAAAATCATGTCATTTGTCGGTGGAAATTGAACACCGTGCATACTGGGCGGTTAAGCAGTGTAACATGGACCTAGGGAATGCCGGTAAAGAGAGGAAATTACAGCTGCAGGAACTTTATGAACTCAGGAAGGATGCCTATGAGACCTCAAAGATTTATAAAGAGAAAACTAAGGCCTTCCATGACCAACTCATTCTGAGAAAAGAATTTCATGAGGGTCAGGAAGTGCTCCTTTACAACTCCAGACTCCAACTCATGGCCGGAAAGTTAAAATCAAAGTGGGAAGGGCCATATGTGGTGAAGAAGGTCTACCCTTTTGGGATGATTGAGATACAATGCAAAAAGACCAACTTCACCTCCAAGGTCAATGGACACCAACTAAAAGTGTTCCACCAAAGCCCCAACAGAGAGATGAATCAGACTGAAGTCCTCCTTTTTGAGGGAGTGAAGCCACCCAACTAGGTGGTCACACGTCCAACTTAGGGACGTTAAATCAAAGTGCTTGGTGGGAGACAACCCACTGATATTTCTTTATTTTGGTTGTTTCGTTTGTTTTATCTTTGTTTTTAATTTTTCTTTTCTTATTTTTAATTTTTATTTTGCATACAAGCTTCACGGTGAACTAATAAAGGCATATTTGTGAGTACAAGAGAGCAAGTATGGTGGTAAGGGAAGAGAAAACGGCGTAACTGCAATCGGTCGGCGCAGGCAGACCGCCTAGGCGGTCCCTTAACCGCCCCAGCGGTCGCGGCAACCAAAAACGTTGCGTTTCGCACTTAGCGCCCAGGCGGTCCCTCGACCGCCCCAGCGGTTCAACTGCTCTGAAACATAAAGCGGAGGCCGAGCGGCTTAGAGGGCATTCCATCACTCTCCCCTCTCTTGCAAAAAGAAACCTTAGCAGAGCTAAGAGTGCGCCGCCGCCGTCCTCCGCCGTCCACCGCCGTCCACCGCCGTCCACCGCCGCCGTTCGCCTCTGTCCGCCGCTTCCTAGCTTCCCCACCTCCATTTTTGCACCTCTCAAGTAAGCTTGTATGTGGTCTTGCTACTAAATCCCGTTTTTTCTCTCTTTTTGTTTAGATTTGAGTTGTATGTTGAGATTAGTTGTGGATTGTTGGTGTTTATCCCTTCCTAGACCGGTTTTGTCGTGCTTTCTGGTGTTTTGAAAAGCTTGGGTGGAGCAAAAATGGCGGATTCACTGTTTCCCGCCGCTGCACGCTGTCTGGTCGCCTCGACCGCCCAGGCGGTTGTGTCGACCGCCATGGCAGTCGTGCCGCGACTGCCCTGCAAACATCAGGATTCTGATCTTTCATTTTTGTGATGTTACTACTGACGCCTAACCCTTTATTGTCCCTGTGTATCTGTGTTGTTGTCGTATTTTTGCAGATCAATGGCACCCAAAAGATCCCGCCGGTCACAACAAACTCAAGGGGAGTCCTCCCGAGATTTTCGCGAGGTGGAAGCCTCTGACGGCTATTTCTTCGACTGTTTAGTGGCTGAGGAGCGCTACTATGAAGATTTCCAAAAGCGTTCCATCCTCCATGAGCACCACCTCTGCTACGGGGGCTCAAATGAGTCTATTAGAGCTGTGGTGGCAGAAATTCAGACGCGTCGGTGGAACTTCCTGCTTGCTGAGCCAAAGGAAGCCAATTGGACCCTGGTAAGGGAATTCTACGTGAACTACCACACCATGGGAGCGACTCACGTCCACCTCCGCGGCGAACAGGTCACGGTGTCCCCAGAAGCCATAGCAGAGATCTTGTGCATTCCTCTGCCCACTCAGCTCCGCCGCCAACCCACTACAGATCTCTTGGAGAGGGTAAGAGCCAGACTCTGTGTTGAGGGGGGGGGGACTGGCACAGAAATGCAAATGGTCTGCCAACCCATCTCCCCTCAAAGCACATCACTCTAGAGACCAAGGCGTGGACCAGTCATATACGGCCTAACTCCCACCATTCAGATATTACTATTGAGGATGCCATACTTGTCTATCTGATTCTGGGGAACTCATGGATAAATGTGCCAAAGATTATATACACTGCCATGAGTAAGGTCCATGACGGTGCTCACTTCCGTAGTCTCCCCTACCCTACGTTGATCTCCACCATGGCTGAGCGGGCAGGGGTGCCAGGAGAAGACACTGATGATTGGCAGGGAGACATCCCAAAAGTAGGCGTCACTGGGTTGATTCAGAGAGATACCACAGAGCGCAGAGCGAGGGAGCACGCAGCCACCGCCGCAGCTGCCCGTGAGGTCCCTGACATTGCTGATCCACGTGCTGACGGCCCCGACCCTTCTTCATTTGATGTCATGTGCACTACTCTGATGACCCACATGGATACCAGGTTCGATCGGTTGCAAGGTGAGCTCACAGGGCAGTTGAGAGCATCCCAGAGAGAGACCGTCCGGAGGATGCGGGCTCTGATGATTAACCTGCAGCATCACTTTGACGATGATGACGAGGATGAGTAGCCTGCAGCAGCAGGTCGAAGGGGCACACCTGAGTTGGTTGGATCTGAGAACTCAGGGTGTGCATACCACTCTCCATGGAGCCTGACAATGCCACTGAGCACAGTGACAAACCCAAGTGTGGGGAGGGGTAACACTTTCTTTCCTTTTTCTTAACTTCTGTTTTAGTTGTTTCTTTTGTTTCCTCCTTCTTTTATCTCCATTTTATCTACTGAGACTGGTTAGCTGCTAGGACTGGTTCTGTTTTGATGGTGAACTAGGTAGTTGATACTGGTTTCCTGTGTTTTAATTAAAATTTTGAACTGTTGGCAATTGTGGCATATATGTTCTTAGTTTATGAGCAATTTGAATTTGGTTGAGTGCATGCATGATGCTTGTGTACCCTTAATTTTGAGCTTTCAACAGCACTACTCTTTTTGCACACACACACAAGTACACCGATCCTAGACTTGCCGAATAGCCAACTCTTATGTACTTGATGTAAATGATAGACTCATGCATTATTTTTTTTTCAGCCCACTGCCATATAGACCTACCCTTGTAATTACCCTTGTTTAGCCAATTTGAGCCTTACTCCCCTTTGTTCATATTAGCCACATTACAAGCCAAAAAGTGAAAAACAATGATTACCCTGTGGAGATTAAGTGAACATGGTTTGTTTTGTATACTATTTTGGGGGTTATGATGCTTGATTGGGATATTGGGGGTTCTTACATGCCTATAAAGGAAGAAATTGGGTAATTGGTGGGGGTGAAAGGTTGTGTGCAATGCTTGGGTATTTGGTAGGGAAGAAAAATAAAAAGTTTTTATTATCTTATATATATATATATATACAAAAAGAAAAAAAAAATAATAATAATAATAAATATAAATAAATAAGGTTGTTTTTATAGCTCCTTCTATATAGTTGGAGCCACCAATGCTAAGAATGGGTTTTGTGGTATAAAATGTTTGGTTCTCAGTCTTTGTGCTTATGTAATATATTATTTTCTAGACTAGGCGAACCATGAGATCTTAATTTCCACTTTAGTCCACACTCCCATATTTCCCTACCTGTACCTTGGCCCCATTACAACCCTGTGGCATGTTTCTTAATGCATCGAGTTTGAATTGAGAGGTTATTTTCATCTTTGGCAAGTCCGAGGAAGAGTGTTAGTGTTAGTGTGTTCTAGGGACTAGCCTATACACCTGAGTGTCATTGAGTGAATTATATCCTTGTGAGGCTTAGCATCTCTCTGATCATGCATTCGTACCTGATTCTCCTGCTCATTACTTGTTTTTGATGAAATTGCCAACATGTCTGTGGATATTAATTGGAAACTTGTATTATCTTACTAGTTCACTACTGCCATTGTCTGTTGCTAACCATGTCTGTAAACTCTAGCTTTGTTTCCCTCTTTGTTATCTTGGTTGTCTGCTGTGCTGGAACCCTATATTTATTGCTTGGTTCTGTGTTGCATGAGGACATGCAATTGTTCAAGTGTGGGGAGGTTTGATAAACCGTATTTTCATGCTTATTTCTCCTCATAACTTGAGTAATTGTATGCTCTCAATCATGCTTAAATTGGGTTCTTACGCAATATTTGAGTTGCATTACCGTTTCGAGTATTAGTACCATTTTGCGTATTAATTACTCTAATTGTTGCCACTGGTGCATTTGATGTGTTTTTTAGTATTGTGGCTTCTCAGGAACAGGTAATCATAAGATATGTTGGAAATTGCGTCTGGAAACCAAGGAAAGCTGACTCACTGCTCACAGTAACGCACCAACCGCCCAGGCAGAGAGCACACCGCCCAGGCAGTCATGCGCACGTAACTGGGTGCGCCGAATTTTGCCTTACTGCCCAGGCGGTGGTGCGACCGCCCCAGCGGTCGTGCGCGAGAAGACCTAGCGCAGCAACAGCCCAAGACAACAGCAGTTGGGATTTTTATAAATAGTCCCTTTGTGCTCAGTTCTAGATATCTTGTTTTCAGTCCTCTGACTCTTGTATGCACTCTGGTGCTGGCATTCTGTTACTTTTTAGGATTTATTTTTCCAGAGCTCTCAGTTCTTCGTTCACCGTCTTCGTTTTGGGCACTTTTTAATTCCAGCTTTTGCTTACTATTCTGAACATCCATTTTAAATTCACTGTCTTTACTTTCCCTTTTTTTCAGTTGTTGCCTTTACATTAAACCTTGTTTTTAGGGAGAGTTCACCTTGAATCTCTCCCTCGTTTCTTTGATATAAAGTTTTTATTCAGCAATCTCTTTACTTTCTGAGCTCTTTTTAATTCAAGCCTTTAATCATGTTTCTTTACATTTGAGTCACTTTTAATTCAGGCCAATTTACTTATTCCGCACTCGCATTTAATCTTTTTATTTCAATCGCCTTTACTTGTTTTCAATTTAATTTCTTTGCACAACAAACCAAAAACCCCCCTTTTTATTTATTGCTAAGTTTGAATCAACGATTGCCACACAGATTCCTTGAGAGACGACCTGAGTCAGTCTTACTACTTGCTACCAAGCTTGTATTGAGATTAATTCAGCAACAACCCTTTTTTTTCCAAACCCTTTTCTAAATTGCTCCAGAGTACCGGAGAAATAACGACGCTCCGGTGCTCTGCCACTCACCCATTCATACAAAACATTTTCAGACAAAGGTGCAAAGCAAGGGATGGACTCGTCCGCACCTCCGAGCTCTTAGTTATGGCGAGCCTTATGGTCTAGAGGCATTTTGTAATAGTTGAAAGTTTAGGTCTTGTGCTCCATAAGTTTACACATAGGATTCCCGGGTTTGTTTGTGTCTAGTGTATGTATTGGGGGTCTATGTAAGACTCACTGAGAACCTTTGTATATTGTTGTGGGTATGATTATATAGATTTGTATGATATGTACTAGTTGTATGATGAGTACAAGAATAACTTGGTATACACCCCTGGTATACGTAATTTTGCCTGAGATGCGTGTTGTGACGTTGAGTATTCTGTTTATGTCTGTATAAGAGCAGGTTAAGGCTGACATGGGACTCGGCATCCCATGTGTCAGTCATTTATCCGGATTAGGTCGTGACAATGATTAATATATTTCTTAAATAAAAAGTTTGTAGGTAAAATATTTCTACGGTTAAATAAATAACTTATAAAAATTACTTATTAAAATAAAATCAATTTCAAACAATCATAGTTTATTATATTAACTACTATTATTGCTAAAATGAGATTTTTGTTGTATAAATTAAAATATAACAAATATTTTCTATTAAAATAAATTTCAAGATTATCAACTTTTGCAAATGATATAATTGAAAAATATCATATTAATCATGAAAATAATATGATTCAATTGAAATTATGAATCATACATGATAATAAATTACACTTATTACAACTATTATATGATCTTTTTTAATTGAATATGAATTATTCTTGTTTTTTCTTGAAATTATATAAATTAATTATGAATTGTTCATTTAAAAAAAAGATGATATGATTTATTAAAAATTTAATTTCGACTCACTATGTCTATAAGATCTGTTTTGATTTGATTTTATTATTTGATATTGTTTGTATTTATCAAAATTTGATATTCTTATTACAAATAATCTTTTATGGGTTATTTGATATTACAAATAATATCATTTAATATGAATGATTATTGGATATCAAATAATATCAAATCATTCATATTAAATAATATCGATCAAATCATTCGTATTAAATTTTGATATCATTTATAATCGTATTAAATTTTGATATTACAAAATTTGATATTATTTGTAATCATATTATTTGATATCCAATAATCTTTTGTAATCTTTTATAATTAACAATATCCAATAATGCTAATAATCTCAAATCAAATATTATTTGTAATAAATAATATCCAATAATCTCAAATCATATTATTTGTAATCATATTATTTGATATCAAATCTCAATCTTTTATCAAATAATCTCAATAAGAATTCTATATTCTTATTACAAATAATCTCAAATCAAAATTTAATATGAATGATTTTATATTATTTGATATTATTTAATATGTATGAATTGATCTTAAATTTAAAATAAAAAAATTAAAAATGAATCTAAAAAAATAAACATATTATACTCTCTAATAAATTTATTTAATCTAATTCTGAGTCATATGATGCTAATAATTTTAATTGATTATAAATATTGTATTCAAATAATCTCAATAAGATTTGTTTTAATTTTTTAAGTACTAATCAATTTGATTTGTAGGAAAAAAATCAAGTTATTACATCAAATTCATGAATAGTTTTAAAGTATATTAGACAAATATGATTATTGAAAGTAGAAAACGAACAATAATAGTAAGAAATTTATGAAACATAATTTTTTTAATTAAGGAGAATATTTTTTATTGATATAATATCCAATTTCGTTGAAAACTATAATCTTAAATAAATGTTTCATTAAAAATTTGAATATTTGAATTGATATGTGTCTCTAATTACATTAACTTTTCAAAAAATAGAAAACTAACATGTATCTCTAAAATAATCATTATGAAAATATTTTTAAATATATATTAGAAATTATGAAGATGTCCACCAAATTAAAGGAGGAATTATGTAATGTTCCTTTGCATATTTATGGTACATTTTGAAAGTTATGCAAAGAGGAAGATGAAGAGTTAATCTAAAGATATAATATAACTAATATGCATAAAATGGATTATAATACAATTAAAATGCATAAAATGAATCTTATAAGAAAAAAAATCTCATAATGCCACATCACCAAGTATAAGGTGAGAATGAATATGGGTGTGCCACCTCATGGGTGCATAACCCAACTTTAGTATTATACTAGTGTATGAACCCGTGCTATGCACGGATGAAAAATGATATTTATGTATGTAATATATATTATTTATCTATTAACTTTGTATTATTTTAGTTTCATATTAATCACGACTCTAAAAGTTGTAATAAATTGGGTGGAAAGATTGATTTATTCGGGAATCTATCATGTTTTCGATTCGAATTGTCCCACAGAGAAATATATTTGGTGGGTTCATAGTGAAAAAGAATAGCGATGGACCTAAAATCAAATAATTTTAAAGACTTAAAAGAATAATATAGTTTCAGTCACACAACTCAATATGATGATGTTAATAGCTTTATAAACAGCTATATTTAGATGACATTTTCATTTTATCTGATTATTATTTTAAACTTAACATCATCCTATTAATAATCAATAATATCATCTTATTTACTAAATCAAACAAATATTAATAAAAAATAAATTATTTAAGTTTGTTTAAAATAATTTAATAATATAATATTTGAAAGGTATTATTGATTTTATTGTATCAACATCCTAACCGTATTAAAAAATAATATACTTACTATCCTAATATTGATTCAATCTCGTCTACAAATATCTATTTATTTAGACAAATTTTTTTATACATCACAAAATCAGGCACTGTATATAATAATCAAACTTTTTAAAACTATTAATCTAACTTTTAATATTATAAAATTAATTCAACATTTTAAATGGATTAATTCTCTTACAAAGTTGAACTATTGCATAGGATGACTAATTGTAATTAATTTTATGGTGTACATATAATATTATTCTTTTATTTAAAATTTAAATTACATATTGTGCAAGAGTCATGACTCATGACACACGACACATTAAATTTACTAACTAACTTCTTGAAGTTCTATTACAATATAATGACCAGTTAAATCTCCATATCCACACAATAGTCCAATGACATCTGCACAGAAAAAAATAGGGTTATAAGTGTTATTTAAAAAATTTTAAATAAAATAAAAATAGTTTTTAATCACTCATCAATTAGATGACAATCACCATTAGTATATTTCAATATGTTGGTCAGTGTCAACAATCTTCTTAACTCGAGTATCTTTTTTGGCACTTTCAATAATGAAATTTGATATTACAAAAATATTGTCCTCTTCAAATTGTTCTTCAAATAGATGGACATGGTAACCTCTAATAGTGCAGTGAATCTTATCAGGTTGCGAGGTTACATTTATAAGTAACTACTAAATCAAATACTAAAAATAAATTGAGAAAAATATTGAGAAACAGAAATAATTTGTGAAAAACATACAAATAAACAAAAATATTGAGAATATACATTTTCATCAATCAAGATCATTTCAATGTTAGTTTTGATTTTCTTCTCGTTTCATGATGGTCCAGCCCAAATCCTTAGCACCCTAACCATCTGTAAGCTCCAGAACCCTTCTGAGAGAATTAGGCATAATTCTCTTAGAGCAATGAAAGTTTTAATGATAACAAGGTAAGCCATAAGTATAAAAAATTTTACTTAAGGTTGTACTAATATGTGCGCTAAGTGTCTCAGAAAGCTTTAAATTATTGCAATACCATGAGCAAAGACCAAGACAAAACATCAAGTAGCCTCGAGATCAATTGATAAAATCATAGCGCCAAAAGATATCAGAAAGGATGTCTCAGAAGCGCAGAAGGTGAAAACATGTTTCTGAGGAAAGAACACTGTCGCCTCAGAAGGGTCTCAGAAGACCTTGCGACTAGTAGTTCTCAGAAGGGTCTTCCCTCAGAAGGTTCGCCTCAGAAGTCCGTACAACTCTCAGAAAATTGGACTCAGAAGCAACCAAGGGTCTGGACTCAAGGGATCGCAAGAAGTCTCAGAAAGCTCGCTACAACTAGCTAAGGAAGTGGGAACACGCGCACTGTGCAGTTCTGAAAAGTTCCTCATTTCGCGCTGACTGTAGCAGGGAGCCGTTCTGAAAAGGACACAGCCACATAAGCAAAGTGAAAGCTTCTAATTTCACGGCTCTTTGATGCCTATATATATGAGTTCAATTCCAGAGCAATGTGACGAAACTCTTGCGCTAAAAACTCTTGATTAAACGTGCAAAAACTCTGCTGAATTGAAAATCATCTGCGAAAACTTAGAACTTTCTCAGAAAGACAATTTTACGGAATTGTTCTTTCAACTTTGCGAAAATCTTCTAGTTCTGTATTGGTGTAAATTCTTACAATTGTAAGTTAAATCTAGAAGTCTACTAAGGGTCAAATTAAGTTTGTAACTTAATCTTAGTAGTTGGTTTTCAAAGCAAAAACAACTTTCCGAAAAACGCTAAGTCCTTCGCTAATTGAAGGCAGTTTAAGTCCTCGAAGTGTTTTTGAGGCAAAGTTTAAGTCCTTAAGTGTTTAAGGCAAAGAAGTCCTCAGTGTGAGGCAAGGAAGTCCTTAAGTGATTAAGGCAAAGAAGTCCTCTAGTGTTGGAGGCAAGGAAGTCCTCTAGTGTGAGGCAAGGAAGTCCTTAAGTGATTAAGGCAAAGAAGTCCTCTAGTGTTGGAGGCAAGGAAGTCCTCTAGTGTGAGGCAAGGAAATCCACCTTGGGTTGTGAAGTGGTGGAAGTCCTTTACTTGGTAAAGGCAGTGTTGTCTGGGAAGGCACTTGAAGAAGAATATCCAAGAACTCTCAATTGAAGGTTGAGGACTGGAGTAGGTTGGTTATAACCGAACCAGTATAAAATTCTTTGTGTTAAGCTTTTCTCCCTTACTCTTTAATTGCATAAATCTTTGAGGAAAACTTTGCCACGATTTTAATTAAGAAGTCTCGTAAAAACTTTATTGATTAAAATCAGAAAGCATTTAAGAAATTCTAACGTAAAGTCATTTTCTTAAATTTGCTCAGAAAGGAACTTTCTCAGAAAGACTAGGTTCTCAGAAACTTAATCTTCTCAGAAAGTAATTTCCGCTGCAAACTCTTAATTCTACCTTATGAGTAAAAACAGCTTTCTAAGTAAAAGTTTTAAGAAGTAATTTTTAAAACTTGCACGATTCAACCCCCCCTTCTCGTGCACACATACACTTTCAATTGGCATCAGAGCTCGGTCCTTAAGGGGTTGAGCACTTAGCAGTGTCAAGGAAAAAGATCCACGAAGGGAAATATGAATTCACCAGCTGCATTCATATCAGATGGGGCTTCAATAAACAGACCTCCGATGTTTCTCGGAGACAGCTTCGACTACTGGCGTGACAGGATGACGCTATTCATCAAGCACACCAGTCTGGACTTATGGGATAGGATCGAGAATGGAGACTATCGGCCTCTGCAGACAATTACAGAGGATGCTGTAGTTGCAACAGACGCTGAGCCAGGAGTGGCACCTCTAGCACTCAGAACCTATACAAGACGAGTCCCTAAGGACGAATGGACTCAAGAGATGAAGGAGAAGATACAACTCAACTTCAAAGCTAAATACATTCTTCTCTGCGCCTTGCCCAAGGTAGAATACGACAAGATTGTGTCGTGTGACACCGCTCAAGAAATTTGGGAGAGATTACACATGCTGCATGAAGGAAATGATGAAGTCAAGGAAACCAAGGTATCAATGCTCGTACATAAGTACGAGTTCTTCTGCATGCAACCTGAGGAAACCATTGACAACATGTCAATAAGGTTTCTCCACATCATAAATCAGCTAAAGGTCTTGGGAAAGACCTACTCCAACGCTGAGATGGTGAGGAAAATTCTCAGAAGCCTCTCTGCCAAGTGGCGCCCAAAGGTGACAGCGATCCAAGAAGCAAAGGATCTAAATCAGCTAGGTTTAGATGTATTGTTTGGCTCACTCAGAACTCATGAGATTGAGCTTGAAGGACTGCTTGGAGGACCATTTTCATCCTCAAGACCTCAGAAAGCTCTGGCTCTGAAAAGTCAGATCAAAAAGACTTCAAAAGCCCTAAAGGCTGAAGAAATATCTGAGTCTGAAAACGATCAAAACTCAGATTCCGATGAAGATGACATCTCTCTTCTAGTAAGGAAAATGAAGAAAGCTTGGAAGAGAAGACCAAGCAAAGACAAAGAGATCACCCCTAGAAAAGGAAAGTCAAAGCCTTCTGATGCTACATGTTTCGGCTATGGAGAAAAGGGCCACTTCAGAACGGAGTGCCCTCAGAACAAGGGAAAGAAGAAGTTCATTCCCAAGAAGAAGAAAAAGGCAATGGCTGCTACATGGAGTGACTCAGAAGAGGATGACTCTGAGTCAGCAAGTGAAGAGGAAGCTAATGTCTGCTTCATGGCCGGTACTGACTATATTCTGGAAACAGAATCTGAGTCAGAAGAGGTACCAAACTCTCCTCCTCTCTCATACTCATACAATGAGATCTCAGAACTCTATGAAGAGCTTCTGAGAGACTCAAACGAATTAGCTAACAATTTCAGCAAACTAAGAAAGTCTTTCAAACACTTAGAAGCTGAAAATGCTAGACTAACTCAAGAAGTAGAGAACCTAAGGCTTGAAAGAGATGACTTTAAAAATAGATATCTTGAAGGTCACAACCTCTATCAAGCTTTAGAAACAATGTCTTCTGTAACTGTTGAAAAAGCCGAAATGGCTTTGATAGAATTACAAAAGACAAATGAGCTTCTCACTTCTTACTTAGTTAAGATGGTCAAGGGTGAAAAAATGATGACACTCTTGCTTGGTGGTCAAAGACCTTACAAGGATAAGAGTGGACTTGGTTATGAAGAAATCTTCGAACCAAATGATATTGATCCATCATTAACTAAATCACCTCGCACGTGCATCGCATGTTTTAAAAATGGCCATGGTTCTGAAAAATGTCCTATGTTGAAAAAAGGAAAAATCTCTAAGCCTCAGAAGGCTCAAAAGAAAACTCAGAAAGCAAAGCCTTCTAAGAAGACTAACCCCTCTTAGAAGGGTAAAACTTCTCAGAAAGCAAGTGCTTCTGAAAAGAGCAAACAAAAGGTCTCTGACTCTCAAAACCATGACCCTTATAAGAAAAGAAGGCAAAAGTCCAAGAAAGCTAACAAGCAAGGACCCAACAAAGAATGGGTACCTAAATCTGTTAACTTTGTGACTGCAGGTACATCATCAAGCGCTGCTCCACCACCACGATGAGCAGTGGTACCTTGACAGTGGCTGCTCGAGGCACATGACTGGAAGCAAGCACTGGTTCAGAAGACTCAAGCCCAAAAAGGGCGGAACAGTGCGATTCAGTGATGGCGCTAAGGGAAGAGTCACTGCAATCGGAGATGTTGGTAAGGATTCCTCTCACCAAATCTCAGATGTACTTTTGGTCGATGGCTTAACTCACAATCTATTAAGCATTAGTCAATTTTGTGACAAAGGCTTAAAGGTTGAGTTTTATGCCAAGTATTGTCATGTGATTAATCTCACAAATGACAAGATCGTTCTGGAAGGAAAACGTGTTGGTAACATCTATGTTATCCATCTGGATGATCTAAAGGATCAAAACGTTGAGTGCCTTGTCTCTGTCCAAGAAGACAAATGGCTATGGCATAAGAAACTTGGTCATGCCCATATGAGACTTCTTTCTGAACTCTCTCAGAAAGGACTTGTAAAGGGCCTTCCCAGAATTAAGTATCAGAAGGATGCAACCTGCGACTTCTGTGAAAAAGGGAAACAGACCAAAGCTTCCTTTCCCAGTAAAAGTGGTATTTCTACTCAGAAACCACTGGAACTACTCCACATGGATCTCTTTGGACCAACCAGAACGGCTTCTCTTTCTGGAAAACGCTATGGTTTTGTCATAGTGGATGATTACTCCAGATTCACTTGGGTTTTCTTTCCAGCCTCTAAGGAAGAAACTTTTGAGAAGTTCAAAGCATTTGCAAAAAGAGTTTCAACAGAAAAGGATTCGCACATTCATTCCATAAGATCAGATCATGGTGGTGAATTTGAGAACCATGCTTTCGAAAAGTTTTGTGAAAATCTGGGCATTGCTCACGAATTCTCATCTCCCAGAACTCCTCAACAAAATGGAGTGGCTGAGAGAAAGAATCGAAGCCTTCAAGAGATGGCAAGAATAATGCTCTTAGAAAGCGGACTTTCAAAAGGTTTCTAGGCTGAAGCAGTTAACACTTCATGCTACATTCAGAATCGAGTCTTTCTGAGACCAATTCTGAAAAAGACACCTTACGAGCTATGGAAGAATAAAATACCAAACATTTCTTATTTCCATGTATTTGGTTCTTCTTGTTTTATTCTCAACACAAAGGACAAACTCTCTAAGTTTGATCCTAATTCCGATGATGGATGCTTCCTAGGATACTCCTCAGTCTCTAAAGCTTACAGAGTATATAACAAGAGGAGTAAATGTGTTGAAGAGACAATCCATATTAAGTTCAAAGAACTTAGTAAGGACATGTCTCAGAAAGATGCAGACTTAGAAGATGAGTTTGAGAAACTCAACATCTCTTCTGAGAAAGCCAAAAAGAAAATTCTTATAGATGATGAGACTGACTTCCAACCCATGGAACAACCATCTCTATCTAAAGAAAAATCTAGTAGCATCATCGAAGCTCCAGAACCTAGAGAATCTACTTCTCCAAATGCAATGGAATTTAGATTCTCAGAAGGTCAAGCCTCTGATGACTCAGAAAGAGAACCTTCTGTGTCTCCTTCTCAGAACCCTACTCCTAAAGGGATTAGAGGCTCAAGAGACTTGAAGAACGTCTCTCAGAATGAAGTCTTGCGTAATCCAGAACGTGGCGTAAGAACCAGAAGGAACTACACAAATCTAGCTATGATTTCTGAACTTGAACCAGACTCCATAGAAGAGGCGTTAGATGATCCTAGCTGGGTTAATACCATGCAGGATGAACTTGACCAATTCGAGAGAAATCAAGTTTGGAAACTAACTCAGAAGCCCAAAGGCAAGAGTGTCATTGGAACTAAATGGGTGTTTCGAAACAAACTTGATGAAAATGGTCAAGTCGTGAGAAACAAGGCCAGATTGGTTGCTCAAGGGTACAACCAACAAGAAGGGATAGACTACGATGAAACTTTTGCTCCAGTCGCAAGATTGGAAGCTATCAGAATGTTGCTAGCTTTTGCTGCACACAAAGGTTTCAAACTCTATCAGATGGATGTTAAGTCTGCCTTCTTGAATGGATACCTTTCTGAGGAAGTTTATGTAAAACAACCTCCTGGTTTTGTGAATGATGCATTCCCGGATCACGTATTTAAGCTTACAAAGGCTCTCTATGGTCTGAAACAAGCTCCAAGAGCTTGGTACGATAGATTGAGCTCTTTCCTACTTAAAACGGATTCTCAGAGGGAAAGTGGACACAACTCTCTTTACACTCTCAGAAGACTCTGGCTTCTTGATTGTCCAGATTTATGTTGATGACATAATATTTGGCGCAACCAATGAATGCCTTTGCAAAGAATTCTCCAAGCTTATGCAAGGTGAATTCGAGATGAGCATGATGGGAGAATTAAAATTCTTCCTAGGATTGCAAATCAAGCAAGAGTCAGAAGGGACAGTTATCCACCAAGAGAAGTATACCAAAGAACTTCTGAGGAAGTTTCTAATGGATAAGGCCAACCCATGAGCACTCCCATGCATCCCTCTCAAGCAATTGACTTGGATGAAGATGGTGAGAAAGTCTCAGAAAGCAACTATCGAGGGATGATTGGCTCACTTCTCTACTTAACTGCCTCCAGACCAGATATCCACTCAGTGTTGGGATCTGTGCTAGATTCCAGTCTAAGCCTAAGCATCACATTTAACTTCAGTTAAACGATTTACGATATTTAAGTGGAACTACTAATCTTGGTCTTTGGTACGAGAAAGGTTGTTCTTCTGATGTTGTAGGATATTGTGATGCTGACTACTGGAGATAGGATCGATCGCAAAAGCACAAGTGGCTGCTGCTGCTGCTTCTTTGGAAATGCTTGATCACTTGGTCTTGCAAGAAGCAAATACGATCGCCCTATCAACTGCTGAAGCTGAATATGTATCTGCTGCGAACTGCTGTTCTCAGATGCTCTGGATTAAGAATCAGCTACTTGATTATCAATTAAGGTACACCAAAATTCCTATCCTCTGTGATAATGCAAGTGCCATCAACTTAGCTAAGAATCCTATTCAGCATTCTCGATCCAAGCACATTGATATAAAACATCATTTTATTCGGGATCATGTGCAAAACGGCGACATTGAACTTAAATTTGTGAATACTGAGGATCAAATCTCAGATATATTTACAAAGCCTTTACCCGAGGATCGTTTCAATGTTCTGAAAGGACTTCTCAATCTAAGATGTTTCTAAGTACTTTGAAATTAAAACTTCTTCTTAGAAACCCCCCTTAGTCCTAGTTTAGACTCCGAGACAAACAATAGAACTAAGCTTCTGAGCTAGAAGTAAGAAACACAGAAAATTTTATCTGAGAAAATTTGTTCTCAGAAGACTCATTCCTCAGAAAGGAGATCTTCTGAAACATTTTCTCAGAAGGAGTATTTCTCAGAAGGACCACTTCTATCAGAAGGGTACCTTCCGAGAAACAAGTTACCAACGGTAACTTTTGGATAAGCGTCAGAAACGGCTAGTTACAAGCCAGTTCTATAAATACTCATGGCATTGTTCCATTTGAGCACTTTGCGCTTAAAACATACCAAAACTCTGCCAAATCTCTCCTCGCTTTCCAATCTTCATCTATTCTCTCTCTCTCTCTGTTCTTCTCTATCTTCTCTCATTCTTCTCAAACTTAAACCTTTCTTCCAAATGGCCTTCTCTGGAGAGATTAAGGGCTTAATGAGAAACAACCTCAATGAAGTATCGAAGATATTCTCTACGACAATGAGGAGATGCAGTCCCTATTCCACAAGACTTATCTTCCAAGAAATCTTGCTATGGGAAGGGTACTACCTCAACGTATACAATCAAGTGGATGAACTTCAACTCACCTTCCTCAAGCAACCTGGATGGCCAGCCATGATGAGCTCGAGGACGTGTGCTACCCAAATGTGGTGAGAGCATTCTATTCGCAAATAGAAAGGTTCACCAACAAAGGGGTCAAGAGCACGATTGCTAATCAACAGATCCGCTTCTCCTCCTCTGACATCAACAAAATTTTCAAGACCTTAAATGGTGGTGCTGTCATCGCCGACGACCCAGAATGGGTCAAGGAGGTAGATGACTCAGAAGAAGAAGTGGTAACACTTCTGACTGGTAGCAACAGTCTACCACTCAAGGGCGTAAAGGTGCCTCATCTTACGCAAGAGCCAGAATCATCTTCTCAGTTGTCCAGCATACCCTTCTCCCTCGGATTGGAGACATGGGGAAATGTCACCACCATGGACGCATGTCTACTTTACCATCTGCTGAAGAAAGAGAGGGTTGATTTTGGGAGGATGGTGCTAAACTACATGATGCACCAAGCACATCCTAAAAGAGCGCTTACAAGTCTACCCTATGGGAGTCTTTTGACCAAGATCTTAAATCACTTCTCTTTCCCCTTGAAGACTATGAATACGTCTTCAACCACAGCAAATTCACCATGGTCACCTTCAACAACATCAAGAAGAAGAAGGTACCAGAGACGGGGCACCTAAGAAGAGAAGGAGGAAGCAAAGCCTTACAAGGGAGCTGCTAGCACCAAACAGCCCTCTAAGGCTGAGAAAGGAAAGGAAAAGGCTTCTGACCCCTCAGAAAGGAAGAAGAAGCAGCCAAAGGTGACTCACCCTTCTCCAACAAGGGTGACAAGGAGTATGGCTTCTGAGGAAGCTCAGAAGACTCCTCAGAAGGAACCTGAGGTTGTTGAGGCTGCTGAAGACTCAGAAGAAACAACGTCTGAGCAACCCATGACCAGAAAGAGGAAAACACCCCAACTCTCCAAGTCCCAGACGTGCCACCAGAAGGGAAAAGAAACGTGGTCGTTTGGTAAAAGCTTACTCTAAAACTCCACCTTCCTTTCTTAAATCTTCTTCTACTTCAAATTCCTGTTTCTGATTCTGTTGCTGGTTTTAAACCCACCAAATTTAAAACTAAACTCCTGCATTCCTTGAATTATCAGGGAAAGTCTCACAAAGGAGTGGGATAAAAACCACTAAAACAGAGCCCGCCGAAGCCGACGGGTAAAGAAATTATAGCAGTTGCTGCTGTTGCCACTACTACCGCTGTTGTTACTACTGCTGAAGAAGAGCAGCTTCTCATCACTCCTCCCCCTCTGGGAATGTCTCTCCAACCAGAGAAGACGTTCAGGGGCATGGAGGAAATGTTGCTGATTCTTCGTCTGAGGAAGAAGATGCGGCAAGCTTCCGCATTGAGCATCGCACTCCAGATGCTGGAAGCTCCAAGAAAAGCCCCAGAAGAAGCCCTCTGGTTTCTATGGTGGAACTCTCTGAGGCAACCACAACCGAGGCTGCTGCTGTGAATGCTGAGTCACTGGCTCAGACAATGCTTGCTGTCCAGAAGGAACTGGATCAACCCTCTGAGACTCCAGAAGCTGCTCAGATGCAACCACAACAACAACTACAGCATGAGGAAGCCTTACTTGAACCAACTTCTGAGGTTGGTCCCTCTCTTCTGAGATCCCTTCGGAACATGAGGAAACTCATGTCTCAACACATGAAGTAGTGCCAGGGACCACCAGCACTGGGCTCAGCTCAGAGGTGGGCGCTGACGCTACCATGGCTGCCGGAGTTGCAGCAGTGAGCATTTGTTGCCCACAGTTCCTTGGAAGGAACTCTATCTGAGAAGGACTCTCAGAAGGAACCAGAGTTCCTTCTCTAGATCTAACAGAAGTTCCTCTCCATCCTTTAATCAACAGGGTCCTACCTTCTCGATTACGGACTCGATGATTAGTCCTGGCTTCCAGCT
>CM024268.1:25983184-26073695 GCA_013621005.1 Aeschynomene evenia
AATTAGACAAGCTTATAGCTTGATCAGAATTGCAAGTTTCAGGTAACAAAGTTTTTGAGTAGACGTGATTCAACCCCCCTTCTCACGTCACAAGCACCTTCACATACTAGCATAGGAATGGCTCCTTTTGAAGCACTGTATGGTAGGAAGTGTCGTTCCCCATTATGCTGGTATGATCCGGGTGAAAGAGTGCTATAGGACCCGAACTAGTGAGGGAAACTACGGAACATATTCAGAGGATTAGGGAAAGACTCATGACAGCTCAAAGTCATCAAAAGAGTTATGCGGACAATCGGCGTAGGCCACTAGAGTTTGAGGCCGGAGACCATGTGTTTTTACGTGTGACCCCCACCACAGGTACAGGCAGAGCAATCAAGGTTAAAAAGTTAAATCCAAGGTACCTAGGTCCATTTCAGATCTTGAGTCGCATTGGTCCAGTTGCATATCGTATAACCTTACCTCCCAGTTTATCCAACCTTCATGATGTCTTCCATGTGTCACAACTTCGTAAATACAATTTAGACCCAAGTCATGTATTAGAAATGGAAGAAGTACAACTAAAGGATGACTTAACCTTTCCCTTACCACCAACACGGATAGTGGACCGAGACATCAAGAAATTAAGGAATAAGACTATTCCGTTGGTGAAGGTGGCCTGGGGGCGGGGGAGAGTGGAAGAGTTTACCTGGGAGAGGGAGGAAGACATGAAGCTACACCCGGTTCTTTTCACAGGTATTGAATTTCGAGGGCGAAATTCTTTTTAAGGGGGGGGGGAGAATGTAAGACCCCGAGAGCTTAATAATACCTTAACTAAGGTGATTTAAGAAACAATCGCATTTCTTAAGGTATAATTAGGATGTATGTGTATTTGGAACGTGTTTTGATATTCTTGCATAATTGAATATGTGTTATGTGCGCTATGTGACAATTGTGTATGACAAAATGACATTTGTGTTGCATTATCATTTAAAGTATAGATTGAAATAGGAATATGAGTTTAGAGAAACAACCTAATTATAGATCATGAGAGATTTAAGTATTTAGGATCATGTACAAGTTTATATAAGTGTAGTATATTGTTTAGAGTATTGGTGATGGTTTGGGAACTTTTAGAGGGCAATTGGAGGTTTAGAGCATGTAAAACTGTTGCTGCTGCTGTTGCTGTTATGTATCAGCATTTATTCGCTAGCGGCCAGGTTCAGCTCGCTAGCGAGGAAGGTGGCAAGGATCGTCGCTAGCGGCCGTAATCAGGCGCTAGCGGCTAGATGCGGTGGAAGCGGTCGCTAGCGGCCGCAGTAAGCTCGCTAGCGACCAACTCGTTGACAGAACAAAATTTCTGCATTTTCACAATTTTCTTTCAGCCCTTCACCTTTTAAATTTTGCACATAGGTCCCTCCGTCCCCAACATAGTTACCACCCTCTGAAGAAACCTCATTCCATCAGAAACTCTCAACCCTTATCCTTCAAACACTCCAAAATCTCCCTTAGAAACTCCATAATACCAAACACTCAAACTTGTCATCACCTTATCAAAAATTCATCCAAATCATAAAACCAAACTCATACTTAGGATCCCTACATCAATTCCTTTCTTTCTAACCGAACAAAAATCAGTAGGAAGCTTCAGAACTTCAAACACCATCATTAAGTAAGAAACTTCATAAGCAAGTAGCTTAAAGAGGAACATAGTGGTTCTAGCTCTAGGAGGCAAAACTACAAGGTAGGGGTTAGTTTTATGTTAGACAATATATTCTTATGTTTTTCATGCATCATATTTGGTTTGAACTCGTTTTATGCATTAAAATGACATCTGAGATGAACCAGTACTGAGAACAGGTTGAAGCACTCGCTAGCGGCCAGGCTACAGCCGCTAGCGAAGATCCACGCGCTAGCGCCTATCTTATAAGCGCTAGCGGGTTGTTAGGCCGCCTTGGGCGCTAGCGGCCACATGGAGCTCGCTAGCGGCCAGGTCGCAGGATTTTCTGCAAAATTCTAGTTTCCTGATATTTTTGCATTTTTAATGATTTTAACTTCATGGTATTATTTTCTGTAGAACAGTATCATAAGCATATTTATATGTATCAGTATTAATTTATCAAAAGAAGTTCTTAATAATTTATTAAAGGGGTTGCAAATGAATATTTTTATGTATTCATGATTATAGTTTTAATATAAATAAATCTGAAATAGATGTGTAAAAATATATGTTGTATGTATGTATATGATGCTTGACAAGAACTATGATGAAATGTCATGTGACGTGTGTAAGCTCCAGCACCCTTCCAAGAAGTGTTAATGATTGGAAATCATTAAAGACTTGGTTTTGAATGATAACAAATTAATATAAAGAAAATATTTTGTTAGAATAATTTAATGGGTGTTGATATGTGCAGTGAAAAAGCTATTTGAGATAGCTAAAATACACAAGAAAGTTGGAACTACAAGCACTCAAACCACATGGCTCTATAAGCGCAAGAAGAAAGAAGAACAAAGCCTCTCAAAAGGAAATCAAGGCATGAGAAAGCTATTGAGCAACCTGCGAAGAAGACATGAGGAAGCGCTTTGAGAAATGCACTCAGAATCTTCTTAGAAGGATTGCATGAGTTGTCATTCATATGTGGAAGGCTAAAATTCAACACTAAGTAACCTCAAGTATCAAGACATATTCAAAGCTAAGAAGGCATCAGAAAGGGTGTCTCGATAGCAACAAGGTGAAAAAGTGTTTCTGAGAAGGAAACAAAATTTACTCAGAAGGGTCTCAGAAGACCATGCAAATTTTGTGTCTCAGAAGGACCTTCTCTCAGAAGGATGTTCACTCAGAAGGGTTCTTCTCAGAAGGCTATGAATGATTGAGTTCTCAGAAGGCAACCTCATCCAGATTGGAGAAAGCTGCAATATCAGAACACTTCAAGAATAGGTTTCTGGAAACTAAGAAGTTCAAGTTTCTGATAAAGAAACTGTTCATAAATCGAGAAGATATCAAGACCATCAAGACTTCTCGAAAGCATCCTCCAAGAAGCCAAGAAAGTCTTCTAAGAAGACTTGAATGTTTTTGAGAAAGCCGAGCTCCAGAAAGTTGTCCTAGAAGATTAAATGGAAGCATCGGATTCTGATAAGAATCATTCAGAAAGCACTCAAGGAAATCAAGATCTACATCTGAGGAATCACCCTCTGATCTAATCAAGGCATCTTGAATGAGAAGATACATCATTAAGGAAGGAAGAAATTCTTTCAAAACTTATCATTGGGTTAGTCAAGACACATCAAGAAGATGCATCAGCCTTCTCATGAAGTGCTGACTTGGTTATGAGAGAGCAGTTTTCTCAGAAGGCTGAATAGAATTTGTGAGAAGCACAAATTCTCAGAAAGCAGTCCTCTCAGAAAGCTCTTAGAAGGCAGTCCTCTCAGAAAGCTCTCAGAAGGCAGTACTCTTGGAAAGCTCTCAGAAAGGAGTCCTCTTAAAAGCTCAGAAGGCAGTCCTCTCAGAAAGCTCTCAGAAGGCAGTCTCTCAGAAAGCTCTCAGAAGGCAGTCCTCTCAGAACGGTCTCAGAAGGCAGTACTCTCGGAAAGCTCTCAGAAAGCTCTCAGAAGGTAGTCTCTCAGAAGGACATATCATAAAGTCTTGGGAACTGTGCACAACGGCCATAATCTGGAAAAAGGCTATAAATAAGCTCCCAACAAGACACAAAGTGAGCTTGCACGTTGCTGCAATGCTGCCAAATTTCCTAGTGATGTTAGAACATTAATTCAATTTTTATAACACATCACTAACAACATCTAGGGTCACTTTAAGGAATTAAATCTAATCTTTTCTACTCATATTCCTTGAGAAACCGGAGATTCTGTAGAAGAGAAATTTTCTCTCAAAAGAAAATTTCTTGAAATCTTCTATTCTTATTCTTTCATTAGATAACATCCTTGTTGTTGCAAGCTTTGAATAGGAGTTGTTTAAGGATATCCTTTGTTCATTCAAAGTCCTTAAGCATTTGTTTGTAAGTGCTTTACGCACACACTTTTCAAACACAAATCTGTATTTATTTGTAAAAGTCTCACTCATGTGGAGTTGAGCAATTAGAGCCTGAAGAGGCTAGGAAAAGAATACTTGTAAAAGTCTCATGGTGAATGAGCAAGTAGCCTGAAGAGGCCAATCAAGAATACTAGTCTTGCTCATGGTGTTGAGTTAAGCATGAGAAGCCAGAAGTGGCTTGATGAAAGAATACTAATCTCTTACTATAAGAGTGGAGGTAAAAAGTCCTTAATTGTTTAAGGCAAGGAAGTCCTCGTAATGAGGCAAGGAAATCCACTTTGGGTTGTGAAGTGGTGGAAGTCCTTTACGTGTTAAAGGCAAGGTTGCTGGGAAGGCACAATAAGAAGAATATCCTGAGGGAGCCTGGGAAGGCTTCGATAGGAAAAATATCCATGCTTAGCCTGGAAAGGCTTGTGGAAAGAATATTCACTGCAAGCCTGAAGAGGCTAGAAGAAAGAATACTTGAGAGAGCCTGAGAAGGCTTGATAATATCTGTAACTTTGAAGAAAGTTAGTGGAACTCAAACAATTGTTTGAGAACTGGATGTAGGCATGATTGGCCGAACCAGTATAAAATTGTGTTCACTTTCTATACTTCTCTCTGAACTTGATTGCTAGTTTAATTTCTAGTTGCTTAATCTTTATCTCAATTCACACTCTATATAAAGTATAAGATGCATGATATTAACTAGTTTTTTCTATCAGAAAATTACATCAGTGAGAAACACAACTTTTGAAGTGAAAACGTGCAAGAACATAATGAGTTCTTAGAGCAGATTTTCTGTAAACCAGTCATCGTAATTCTTCATATACGGATTCGTTAACCGTTGGATCGAGCTGAAAATTTGTGAGAATGTTAAGGACACATAGTTCTAACATTTGAACGGTTGGATCTTTGATTCGATGACTGGGGTGAGAGATATTAATAACGTAATGAACCAGTACAAATTATGCTCTCACCAGAAAGTAATATCAGAAACTTCTATGAGGGTTCTGAGTCTCTATGACCATTTCTCTTTGAACTAGAATGTGTTTCTGAAGTTTATAGTATATTATTATGTGCGTAGATATTATCTAGAATAAGTTCCTAATTCTTCATATTAGATAACTTATCTAGAAAGTATCTCTATACATGGTTTCTAAGTGCTACAACTATGTTAATATCTCATGTATATATTGAATATATTATCATGTTAATATAGTTATTATTATACTGAGTCTCTTTCATTATGACTTCAAGTATTTACACTTGATAGTTATAATCTACAAGTTTCAGAAATCACCAAGAAGGTTGATCTTCTCAGAAAGCAAAGTTTCTGAGAAACTTTACTTTCTCAGAAGGACTCTCCGCTGCGACTCAGAAGGATACCCTTCTGAGAAGTGTTTTTGAAAGAAAGAGTTTTAGAAGAGTATTTTGAAAATTTAAGCACGATTCAACCCCCCCTTCTCGTGCTAACACACACCTTCAATTGGTATCAGAGCCAGGCCTCTGGGGTTGAGCAATCTCACGATTGCAGAGGTTAAAAGGTCCAATGAAGGATTGAGAAAGCTAATTCATCATATGTGTGAGAATACTTTTTCAAAACAAACTCTTTCTTATTCTAGATTCTGAGAATTGTCTTTATGAGTTAAAATTCTTTTTTTTAAAAGATATATCAAGTCGACTTCGACTACACTATGCTCTCTTGCACTTTTATATCTCTTGAGAAAGCAGAATTGCATCTCCTGCATATCTTACTCTCTTGACCAATCCAGATTTGTAAATTATTTATTTTGAATCTAATTTCAAGATCATTCTTTTACAAATATACACTTACTGATAACTATCTTGAAAATGCTTTCTTGCTCGCATGAGCTTTATGATAAGTGTAAGTAAGAGCTCTCATCAGGCTAATTCAAAAACTGAGAACACTTTACTTCTCACCTATTCTAAAATGGTGTATCTTTTCAAGAAGGTGATAAACATGTATGAGAAGATTATTTCAAAGCTTAACAAATTCAACTTATTGAATGTTCTCATTCATAATTGAACATCTAAGGTACCAGAGAACCTCTTAGGTTTCTGATATACAATTTGCTCCATCTTCTCTACATTATTTTCTAAGTAAAGTGAGTGTTTCTAAAAGGTACAGATGATCTAGGTTTCTTAACCTTAAATCTGACCTTCTTGAGAAAGCCAGTTGAGAAATCTTATTCTCACTTACTTTAAGAATTCATTGTGTGTACCTTCACTTGAAAACAATTTATCTGGTGTATTTTCTTGGTTTATTACCTTAATATATATTCTCTCCAACTAACCAAGGAAGGACCCAATTGAAATTCAGTGGGTACCAGAAACTTCTTTATCTTGCAGGTTCAACTAAAGTGAAAAGAACTTAACACACAAATGAGTTCAGTGGAGAATTCAAGAGGGTTCTGAAGAATCTCTTATGAGAACAAGCTGAGATGGATCAAACATATAAAAAGTCTGATTTATCATTCTTTACAATAGCTACAAAACTCTTTCAAGAAGAATTGTCTAAGGAACTTGGAGTGCTCATCTCATTCTCATCAAGCAAATCAAATTGGAAGATTGTTGGCTGGATATCCTAGACTCATTGCAAATCATACATTCAGAAAGTGGTGAAGCCTTCTGAAAGGAAGTCCATCTAAGAAGCTCTCTGAAGCTTCTACAACAACTTCTGAGAAACCTAGCAAGATGAGAAAGCAACTATGGGCAATTCCTGGAAAGAATTATTTCAAAGAAGACTCTGAATATTCCCCTCAAGCAACAAGTCTCAGAAAGTGAACTCAGAATCACTTTTGGCACCAGAAATCAAAATCCTCAAGGATCACATTCAATTCCAAAGTGAGGTATTTCTGAAACTAAAACATTATATGCAAATTGTTGTTGTGCATGAAATATGTATGAACTATGTATATGCATATTTGATTTAATTGTGTGAAAACATTTTTCAAATTAAATGCATTGCATCAACATGTCATCTGCATAAGCATATCCCTCTCACACCCTATCAAATCCTCTGAGAAGACCAACTCCAGAAGTCAACCTTCTCAAGCATTTGGTCAAACTCAGAAAGTAAATTATCGTGGGATAATTGCAACTCAGACTTATCCAAGATGGTCCAAGGGCAAGGAGGAAATACTGCTGACTCCTCTTCTGAGGAAGATGCAACAAGGTTCCGGGTGGAACATTGCACCCTAGACGCTGGAAGCTCAAGGAAGGAGCCCAAAAGGAAGCAACCTGAAGCTTCTGTGGCGGATCCTTCAGAAGCAACCACGACTGAGGTTGCTGGTGTGGATGTTGAGTCTCTGACTCAGAAAATGGATGACATCCAGAAGGAAATTGATCAGCCTTCTGAGACTCAAGTTGCTGACCAAGCCATGCATCCTCCACCACTACCTTCTCCACCCATGTCTCAGGAAGGAGCTGAGAAAATTCAAGAAGAGGTACAACATCAACAAACTCCTCCCTCTTCATCTCAGAAAGGACCAACTTCTGATGCTGGTCATGTCTCTTCTGAGACCCCTAAAGAATATAAGGAAACTCGTGTCTCAACACACGTTGAAGTGCCAGGGACCACCAGCACTGGGCTCAGCTCAGAGGTGGGCACTGACGCTACCGTGGCTGCCGGCGTAGTAGCAGTTGAGGCATTTGTTGTCGGTAGTTTCTTAGAAGGGACTCAGACTGAGAAAGACTCTCAGAAGGAATCTGAGGTTCACATGGTTGATGTCACTCAGATCGCTCCTCTCTCCTTCAACAAATCGGGTCCCTCCTTCTCCATCATTGAGTCCATGATTGGAGCGGGCTTCGAATTTGGAAGTATGGTGCAATAGTCTAGCCCAGAATGAGAAACTCTTCATCAGAAAGCTTTTACCAGCACTGTCATCAATATATTATCAGAACAGGCAACGATTCTCTTCCGAAAGTGGATTGCCACTTTAGGGCTTGAGAAACCATTTGGTAATGGGTCTTGTCCTTCAGAATCGAACCCATACAAAATTTAACCTAGAGAAAATTAATTACCTTTTGCTTTGGGTAATTACTTTCTTCTACGGTCAAATTACCCTCTCTCTACTACTTGGTGACACTCAGAAGAGTGGCCCTTCCTAAGCTCATCATCTCATATATGCTGGCTGCAGTGGCTAAGGGGAAGGAAAAGCATGGTGCCTTGCCTTATGGGATGGTTCTTACAAGAATCCTCAAGTATCTCAATTTCCCTTTTGAGAATGAGAGCTGTTTCCTCCCCTCTGGATGTGTCTTCACTCAGGTGTCCTTCAGGAAAATCACCAAAGGAAAGCAAGCGGGTTCTGAACCGAAAGAGAAAGCCAATGTCTCCTTGCCATCAAGGAAAAGACAGGCTGCCACTGAGGTTTCTGAAGCTGAATCAGAATCCAAGAAGAAGCCTAGGCATTCTCAAGGAAAATCAGAGAAGAACCAGCTTGAGAAATCCACCTCAAAGAGCTCAGAACCAGAAAACACATATCAGATTCTGGAGGATACTGACAGTGAGAAAACTGTGTCTTCAGAAAGCTCATCTAGCTCACATTCTGATAATGATACTCCTCCTCCAACAAGGCTAGAGAAAACTCCCTTACAAGAGGAAGCAGGGGACTTCTCAAGCCTCAAAGGGTATTCATATCAGTGAGCCATCTCAGGTTGAGACTAGTGAAAGAGAAAGTGAGGATAATGTGATATTCATGACTATCCTGAGGTCAAAGGCAGAGATAGCTGCAAAGAAATTGGCTGCACAGAAAAGAGCACAAGGAGCCACTAACTCCAAAGGGAAAGATGCTGAGGTCTCTGAAGCTTATATTGTGATTGAGGATGCATCAGAAACTAGTGCTCCTCCCACTCAGTAATTTGGGTATACACAAGCTCCAGCACCCTCTCCTAATGATAATCTAGCCATGATTCCCTATGTTAAGAAACCACAGAATCTGTCAAGGGTCTCTGAAGAGGTTCCTCATTCAAAAGGCTTTACCTCTGAATCAGCAAGTGCCTTCCTCGATGAAGAATTATGAGATCAAGACATAGAAGAATCTGAAGCTGCTTTGTCTAAGAAGAATTCAACTTCTGAATCTGAACCAGAAAAGAATTATGAGGAATTAAGTCCTGCAGCAGTTTCTCAGGGAACTCAGGGGTTGATTTCTAAAGCACCTGCTACCACTTCTTCCATCGATTTTCTAAGGATTGATTGCTGTTGAGAAACCAAAGAGAAATGGCAGCAAGGCAAAATAGGCTTGAGGCGGGAATTTTAGAAATCCGAAGCCAACTCAGAGAGCATGAAGCACCTCTGTTGAGAATTCTGGACGCTCTTGAGAAGAAACAAGGCTGAAGTTCTGCATTTTCTTGTCCTCTCTTTTTGATGATGCCAAAGGGGGAGAAAATGTTGGAAATATGGGTTGAAAGATTACTGGTTTCTGAAAGAATACTTGTAAAAGTCTCATGGTGAATGAGCAAGTAGCCTGAAGAGGCCAATCAAAGAATACTAGTCTTGCTCATGGTGTTGAGTTAAGCATGAGAAGCCAGAAGTGGCTTGATGAAAGAATACTAATCTCTTACTCATAAGAGTGGAGTAAAAAGTCCTTAATTGTTTAAGGCAAGGAAGTCCTCGTAATGAGGCAAGGAAATCCACTTTGGGTTGTGAAGTGGTGGAAGTCCTTTACGTGTTAAAGGCAAGGTTGTCTGGGAAGGCACAATAAGAAGAATATCCTGAGGGAGCCTGGGAAAGCTTCGATAGGAAAAAATATCCATGCTTAGCCTGGAAAGGCTTGTGGAAAGAATATTCACTGCAAAGCCTGAAGAGGCTAGAAGAAAGAATACTTGAGAGAGCCTGAGAAGGCTTGATAATATCTGTAACTTTGAAGAAAGTTAGTGGAACTCAAACAATTGTTTGAGAACTGGATGTAGGCATCATTGGCCGAACCAGTATAAAATTGTGTTACTTTCTATACTTCTCTCTGAACTTGATTGCTAGTTTAATTTCTACTTGCTTAATCTTTATCTCAATTCACACTCTATATAAAGTATAAGATGCATGATATTAACTAGTTTTTTCTATCAGAAAATTACATCAGTGAGAAACACAACTTTTGAAGTGAAAACGTGCAAGAACATAATGAGTTCTTAGAGCAGATTTTCTGTAAACCAGTCATCGTAATTCTTCATATACGGATTCGTTAACCGTTGGATCGAGCTGAAAATTTGTGAGAATGTTAAGGACACATAGTTCTAACATTTGAACGGTTGGATCTTTGATTCGATGACTGGGGTGAGAGATATTAATAACGTAATGAACCAGTACAAATTATGCTCTCACCAGAAAGTAATATCAGAAACTTCTATGAGGGTTCTGAGTCTCTATGACCATTTCTCTTTGAACTAGAATGTGTTTCTGAAGTTTATAGTATATTATTATGTGCATAGATATTATCTAGAATAAGTTCCTAATTCTTCATATTAGATAACTTATCTAGAAAGTATCTCTATACATGGTTTCTAAGTGCTACAACTATGTTAATATCTCATGTATATATTGAATATATTATCATGTTAATATAGTTATTATTATACTGAGTCTCTTTCATTATGACTTCAAGTATTTACACTTGATAGTTATAATCTACAAGTTTCAGAAATCACCAAGAAGGTTGACCTTCTCAGAAAGCAAAGTTTCTGAGAAACTTTACTTTCTCAGAAGGACTCTCCGCTGCGACTCAGAAGGATACCCTTCTGAGAAGTGTTTTTTAAAGGAAGAGTTTTAGAAGAGTATTTTGAAAATTTAAGCACGATTCAACCCCCCTTCTCGTGCTAACACACACCTTCAACTAGGTCTTATTCTGGTCAATTCTTCAATTTTAGTCTCTAGAAAGGTTTAGATAACCAAAGGGTTATGTAATGAGCCTATTTTGGCCCTATTTGAGTGTATTGAGCTTCATTAAGCCTTACTTTGGTTAATGACTCCATTTTAGTCACTAGGAAGGTTTAGATAACTAAAGGATGATGTAATGAGCCTATTTTGGTCCTAATTGTGTGTATTGAGCTTCATTAGGTCTTACTTTGGTCAATTCTTCCATTTTAGTCACTAGGATGTTGTAGATAACCAAAGGATGATGTAATGAGCCTATTTTGGTCCTAATTGAGTGTATTGAGCTTCATTAAGTCTTACTTTGGTCAATGACTCCATTTTAGTCACTAGGAAGGTTTAGATAACCAAAGGATGATGTAATGAGCCTATTTTGGTCCTAATTGTGTGTATTGAGCTTCATTAGTTCTTACTTTGGTCAATTCCACCATTTTAGTCACTAGGATGGTGTAGATAACCAAAGGATGATGTAATGAGCCTATTTTGGTCCTAAATGAGTGTATTGAGCTTCATTAGGTCTCACTTTGGTCAATTCTTCTATTTTGGTTACTACGAAGGTTTATATAACCAAAGGATGATGTAGGTAGCCTTTTTCGGTCCTAATCGAGTGTATTGAGCTTCATTAGGTCTTACTTTGGTCAATTCTGCCAAAGGATGATGTAGTGAGCCTATTTTGGTCCTATTTGAGTGTATTGAGCTTCATTAGTCCTTACTTTGGTCAATTCTTCTATTTTAGTCACTAGGATGTTGTAGATAACCAAAGGATGATGCAATGAGCCTATTTTGGTCCTAATTGAGTGTATTGAGCTTCATTAAGTCTTACTTTGGTCAATGACTCCATTTTAGTCACTAGGAAGGTTTAGATAACCAAAGGATGATGTAATGAGCCTATTTTGGTCCTAATTGTGTATATTGAGCTTCATTAGGTCTTACTTTGGTCAATTCTTCCATTTTAGTCACTAGGATGTTGTAGATAACCAAAAGATGATGTAATGAGCCTATTTTGATCCTAATTGAGTGTATTGAGTTTGATTAGGTCTTACTTTGGTCAATGGATCCATTTTAGTCAGTAGGAAGGTTTAGATACCCAATGGATGATGTAATGAGCCTATTTTGGTCCTAATTGAATGTATTGAGCTCCATTTGGTCTTACTTTGGTCAATGGCTCCATTTTAGTCACTAGGAAGTTTTAGATAGCCAAAGGATGATGTAATGAGCCTGTTTTGGTCCTAATTAAGTGTATTGAGCTTCATTTGGTTTTACATTGGTCAATTCTTCCATTTTACTCACTAAGAAGCCTTAGATAACCAAAGGATGATGTAGTGAGCCTTTTTCGGTCCTAATCGAGTGTATTGAGCTTCACTAGGTCTTACTCTGGTCAATTCTTCAATTTTAGTCTCTAGAAAGGTTTAGATAACCAAAGGTTATGTAATGAGCCTATTTTGGTCCTATTTGAGTGTATTGAGCTTCATTAAGTCTTACTTTGGTTAATGACTCCATTTTAGTCACTAGGAAGGTTTAGATAACCAAAGGATGATGTAATGAGCCTATTTTGGTCCTAATTGTGTGTATTGAGCTTCATTAGGTCTTACTTTGGTCAATTCTTCCATTTTAGTCACTAGGATGTTGAAGATAACCAAAGGATGATGTAATGAGCCTATTTTGGTCCTAAATGAGTGTATTGAGCTTCATTAGGTCTCACTTTGGTCAATTCTTCTATTTTGGTTACTACGAAGGTTTATATAACCAAAGGATGATGTAGGTAGCCTTTTTCGGTCCTAATCGAGTGTATTGAGCTTCATTAGGTCTTACTTTGGTCAATTCTGCCAAAGGATGATGTAGTGAGCCTATTTTGGTCCTATTTGAGTGTATTGAGCTTCATTAGTCCTTACTTTGGTCAATTCTTCTATTTTAGTCACTAGGATGTTGTAGATAACCAAAGGATGATGCAATGAGCCTATTTTGGTCCTAATTGAGTGTATTGAGCTTCATTAAGTCTTACTTTGGTCAATGACTCCATTTTAGTCACTAGGAAGGTTTAGATAACCAAAGGATGATGTAATGAGCCTATTTTGGTCCTAATTGTGTATATTGAGCTTCATTAGGTCTTACTTTGGTCAATTCTTCCATTTTAGTCACTAGGATGTTGTAGATAACCAAAAGATGATGTAATGAGCCTATTTTGATCCTAATTGAGTGTATTGAGTTTGATTAGGTCTTACTTTGGTCAATGGATCCATTTTAGTCAGTAGGAAGGTTTAGATACCCAATGGATGATGTAATGAGCCTATTTTGGTCCTAATTGAATGTATTGAGCTCCATTTGGTCTTACTTTGGTCAATGGCTCCATTTTAGTCACTAGGAAGTTTTAGATAGCCAAAGGATGATGTAATGAGCCTGTTTTGGTCCTAATTAAGTGTATTGAGCTTCATTTGGTTTTACATTGGTCAATTCTTCCATTTTACTCAATAAGAAGCCTTAGATAACCAAAGGATGATGTAGTGAGCCTTTTTCGGTCCTAATCGAGTGTATTGAGCTTCACTAGGTCTTACTCTGGTCAATTCTTCAATTTTAGTCTCTAGAAAGGTTTAGATAACCAAAGGGTTATGTAATGAGCCTATTTTGGTCCTATTTAAGTGTATTGAGCTTCATTAAGTCTTACTTTGGTTAATGACTCCATTTTAGTCACTAGGAAGGTTTAGATAACCAAAGGATGATGTAATGAGCCTATTTTGGTCCTAATTGTGTGTATTGAGCTTCATTAGGTCTTACTTTGGTCAATTCTTCCATTTTAGTCACTAGGATGTTGAAGATAACCAAAGGATGATGTAATGAGCCTATTTTGGTCCTAATTGAGTGTATTGAGCTTCATTAAGTCTTACTTTGGTCAATGACTCCATTTTAGTCACTAGGAAGGTTTAGATAACCCAAGCATGATGTAATGAGCCTATTTTGGTCCTAATTGTGTGTATTGAGCTTCATTAGTTCTTACTTTGGTCAATTCTACCATTTTAGTCACTAGGATGGTGTAGATAACCAAAGGATGATGTAATGAGCCTATTTTGGTCCTTAATGAGTGTATTGAGCTTCATTAGGTCTCACTTTGGTCAATTCTTCTATTTTGGTTACTACGAAGGTTTATATAACCAAAGGATGATGTAGGTAGCCTTTTTCGATCCTAATCGAGTGTATTGAGCTTCATTAGGTCTTACTTTGGTCAGTTCTGCCAAAGGATGATGTAATGAGCCTATTTTGGTCCTAATTGAGTGTATTGAGCTTCATTACTCCTTACTTTGGTCAATTCTTCTATTTTAGTCACTAGGATGTTGTAGATAACCAAAGGATGATGTAATGAGCCTATTTTGATCCTAATTGAGTGTATGGAGCAACATTAAGTCTTACTTTGGTCAATGACTCCATTTTAGTCACTAGGAAGGTTTAGATAACCAAAGGATGATGTAATGAGCCTATTTTGGTCCTAATTGTGTATATTGAGCTTCATTAGGTCTTACTTTGGTCAATTCTTCCATTTTTAGTCACTAGGATGTTGTAGATAACCAAAAGATGATGTAATGAGCCTATTTTGATCCTAATTGAGTGTATTGAGCTTCATTAGGTCTTACTTTGGTCAATTCTTCCATTTTAGTCACTAGCATGGTGTAGATAACCAAAGGAGGATGTAATGGGCCTATTTTGTTCCTAATTGAGTGTATTGAGCTCCATTTGGTCTTACTTTGGTCAATGGATCCATTTTAGTCAGTAGGAAGGTTTAGATACCCAACGGATGATGTAATGAGCCTATTTTGGTCCTAATTGAATGTATTGAGCTCCATTTGGTCTTACTTTGGTCAATGGTTCCATTTTAGTCACTAGGAAGTTTTAGATAGCCAAAGGATGATGTAATGAGCCTGTTTTGGTCCTAATTAAGTGTATTGAGCTTCATTTGGTTTTACGTTGGCAAATTCTTCCATTTTACTCACTAGGAATCCTTAGATAACCCAAGGATGATGTAGTGAGCCTTTTTCGGTCCTAATCGAGTGTATTGAGCTTCACTAGGTCTTACTCTGGTCAATTCTTCAATTTTAGTCTCTAGAAAGGTTTAGATAACCAAAGGGTTATGTAATGAGCCTATTTTGGTCCTATTTAAGTGTATTGAGCTTCATTAAGTCTTACTTTGGTTAATGACTCCATTTTAGTCACTAGGAAGGTTTAGATAACCAAAGGATGATGTAATGAGCCTATTTTGGTCCTAATTGTGTGTATTGAGCTTCATTAGGTCTTACTTTGGTCAATTCTTCCATTTTAGTCACTAGGATGTTGAAGATAACCAAAGATGATGTAATGAGCCTATTTTGGTCCTAATTGAGTGTATGAGCTTCATTAAGTCTTACTTTGGTCAATGACTCCATTTTAGTCACTAGGGAAGGTTTAGATAACCCAAGCATGATGTAATGAGCCTATTTTGGTCCTAATTGTGTGTATTGAGCTTCATTAGTTCTTACTTTGGTCAATTCTACCATTTTAGTCACTAGGATGGTGTAGATAACCAAAGGATGATGTAATGAGCCTATTTTGGTCCTTAATGAGTGTATTGAGCTTCATTAGGTCTCACTTTGGTCAATTCTTCTATTTTGGTTACTACGAAGGTTTTATATAACCAAAGGATGATGTAGGTAGCCTTTTTCGATCCTAATCGAGTGTATTGAGCTTCATTAGGTCTTACTTTGGTCAATTCTGCCAAAGGATGATGTAATGAGCCTATTTTTGGTCCTAATTGAGTGTATTGAGCTTCATTAGTCCTTACTTTGGTCAATTCTTCTATTTTAGTCACTAGGATGTTGTAGATAACCAAAGGATGATGTAATGAGCCTATTTTGATCCTAATTGAGTGTATGGAGCAACATTAAGTCTTACTTTGGTCAATGACTCCATTTTAGTCACTAGGAAGGTTTAGATAACCAAAGGATGATGTAATGAGCCTATTTTGGTCCTAATTGTGTATATTGAGCTTCATTAGGTCTTACTTTGGTCAATTCTTCCATTTTAGTCACTAGGATGTTGTAGATAACCAAAAGATGATGTAATGAGCCTATTTTGATCCTAATTGAGTGTATTGAGCTTCATTAGGTCTTACTTTGGTCAATTCTTCCATTTTAGTCACTAGCATGGTGTAGATAACCAAAGGAGGATGTAATGGGCCTATTTTGTTCCTAATTGAGTGTATTGAGCTCCATTTGGTCTTACTTTGGTCAATGGATCCATTTTAGTCAGTAGGAAGGTTTAGATACCCAACGGATGATGTAATGAGCCTATTTTGGTCCTAATTGAATGTATTGAGCTCCATTTGGTCTTACTTTGGTCAATGGTTCCATTTTAGTCACTAGGAAGTTTTAGATAGCCAAAGGATGATGTAATGAGCCTGTTTTGGTCCTAATTAAGTGTATTGAGCTTCATTTGGTTTTACATTGGCAAATTCTTCCATTTTACTCACTAGGAATCCTTAGATAACCCAAGGATGATGTAGTGAGCCTTTTTCGGTCCTAATCGAGTGTATTGAGCTTCACTAGGTCTTACTCTGGTCAATTCTTCAATTTTAGTCTCTAGAAAGGTTTAGATAACCAAAGGGTTATGTAATGAGCCTATTTTGGTCCTATTTGAGTGTATTGAGCTTCATTAAGTCTTACTTTGGTCAATGACTCCATTTTAGTCACTATGAAGGTTTAGATAACCAAAGGATGATGTAATGAGCCTATTTTGGTCCTAATTGTGTGTATTGAGCTTCATTAGTCCTTTTTTTGGTCAATTCTTCCATTTTAGTCACTAGGATGTTGTAGATAACCAAAGGATGATGTAATGAGCCTATTTTGGTCCTAATTGAGTATATTGAGCTTCATTAGGTCTTACTTTGGTCAATTCTTCCATTTTAGTCACTAGGATGTTGTAGATAACCAAAAGATGATGTAATGAGCCTATTTTGATCCTAATTGAGTGTATTGAGCTTGATTAGGTCTTACTTTGGTCAATTCTTCCATTTTAGTCACTAGCATGTGTAAGCTCCATAACCCTTCTGAGAGAATTAAGCATAATTCTCTTAGAGTTATAAAAGTTTTAGTGATAACAAGGTAAGCCATAAGTATAAAATTTTACTTAAGGTTTTGCTAATATGTGCGCTAAGTGTCTCAGAAAGCTTTAAATTATTGCAATGCCATGAGCAAAGACCAAGACAAAACATCAAGTAGCCTCGAGATCAATTGATGAAATCATAGCGCCAAAGATATCAGAAAGGATGTCTCAGAAGCGCAGAAGGTGAAAACATGTTTCTGAGGAAAGAACACTGTCGCCTCAGAAGGGTCTCAGAAAACCTTGCGACTAGTAGTTCTCAGAAGGGTCTTCCCTCAGAAGGTTCGCCTCAGAAGTGCGTACAACTCTTAGAAGGTTGGACTCAGAAGCAACCAAGTGTCTGGACTCAAGGGATCGCAAGCAGTCTCAGAAAGCTCGCTACAACTAGCTAAGGAAGTGGGAACACGCGCATTGTGCAGTTCTGAAAAGTTTCTCATTTCGCGCTGACTGTAGCAGGGAGCCGTTCTGAAAAGGACACAGCACATAAGCAAAGTGAAAGCTTCTAATTTCGCGGCTCTTTTGATGCCTATATATATGAGTTCAATTCCAGAGCGATGTGACGAAACTCTTGCGCAAAAACTCTTGATTAAACGTGCAAAAACTCTGTTGAATTGAAAATCATTTTGCGAAAACTTAGAACTTTCTCAGAAAGACATTTTTACGAAATTGTTCTTCTAACTTTGCAAAATCTTCTAGTTCTGAATTGGTGTAAATTCTTACATTTGTAAGTTAAATCTAGAAGTCTACTAAGGGACAAATTAAGTTTGTAACTTAATCTTAGTAGTTGATTTTCGAAGCAAAAACAACTTTCTGAAAAACGCTAAGTCCTTCGTTGTTTGAAGGCAGTTTTAAGTCCTCTAGTGTTTGAGGCAAAGTTTAAAGTCCTTAACTGCTTAAGGCAAGGAAGTCCTCTGTTGTGAGGCAAGGAAGTCCTCTGTTGTGAGGCAAGGAAGTCCTCTGTTGGAGGCAAGGAAGTCCTCTAGTGTGAGGCAAGGAAATCCACTTCGAGTTGTGAAGTGGTGGAAGTCCTTTACTTGGTAAAGGCAGTGTTGTCTGAGAAGGCACATTAAGAAGAATATCTAAGAACTCTCAACTGAAGGTTGAGGACTGGAGTAGGTTGGTTATAACCGAACCAGTATAAAACTCTTTGTGTTAAACTTTTCTTCCTTACTCTTTAATTGCATAAAGCTTTGAGAAAAACTTAACCACGATTTTAATTAAGAAGTGTCGTGAAAACATTACTGATTAAAATCATAAAGCGTTTAAAAGATTATAACTTAAAGTCGTTTTCTTAAGACTGCTCAGATAGGAACTTTCTCAGAAAGACTGAGTTCTCAGAAACTTAATCTTCTCAGAAAGCTATTTCCGCTGCAAACTCTTAAATCTACCTTCTGAGTAAAAACAGCTTTCTAAGTAAAGGTTTTAAGAAGTAATTTTTAAAACTTGCACGATTCAACCCCCCCTCCCTTCTCGTGCACACATACACTTTCAGCATGGTGTAGATAACCAAAGGAGGATGTAATGGGCCTATTTTGTTCCTAATTGAGTGTATTGAGCTCCATTTGGTCTTACTTTGGTCAATGTATCCATTTTAGTCAGTAGGAAGGTTTAGATACCCAATGGATGATGTAATGAGCCTATTTTGGTCCTAACTGAATGTATTGAGCTCCATTTGGTCTTACTTTGGTCAATGGCTCCATTTTAGTCACTAGGAAGTTTTAGATAGCCAAAGGATGATGTAATGAGCCTGTTTTGGTCCTAATTAAGTGTATTGAGCTTCATTTGGTTTTACATTGGTCAATTCTTCCATTCTACTCACTAAGAAGCCTTAGATAACCAAAGGATGATGTAGTGAGCCTTTTTCGGTCCTAATCGAGTGTATTGAGCTTCACTAGGTCTTACTCTGGTCAATTCTTCAATTTTAGTCTCTAGAAAGGTTTAGATAACCAAAGGGTTATGTAATGAGCCTATTTTGGTCCTATTGAGTGTATTGAGCTTCATTAAGTCTTACTTTGGTTAATGACTCCATTTTAGTCACTAGGAAGGTTTAGATAACCAAAGGATGATGTAATGAGCCTATTTTGGTCCTAATTGTGTGTATTGAGCTTCATTAGGTCTTACTTTGGTCAATTCTTCCATTTTAGTCACTAGGATGTTGTAGATAACCAAAGGATGATGTAATGAGCCTATTTTGGTCCTAATTGAGTGTATTGAGCTTCATTAAGTCTTACTTTGGTCAATGACTCCATTTTAGTCACTAGGAAGGTTTAGATAACCAAAGGATGATGTAATGAGCCTATTTTGGTGTTAATTGTGTGTATTGAGCTTCATTAGTTCTTACTTTGGTCAATTCTACCATTTTAGTCACTAGGATGGTGTAGATAACCAAAGGATGATGTAATGAGCCTATTTTGGTCCTAAGTGAGTGTATTGAGCTTCATTAGGTCTCACTTTAGTCAATTCTTCTATTTTGGTTACTACGAAGGTTTATATAACCAAAGGATGATGTAGGTAGCCTTTTTCGGTCCTAATCGAGTGTATTGAGCTTCATTAGGTCTTACTTTGGTCAATTCTGCCAAAGGATGATGTAATGAGCCTATTTTGGTCCTAATTGAGTGTATTGAGCTTCATTAGTCCTTACTTTGGTCAATTATTCTATTTTAGTCACTAGGATGTTGTAGATATCCAAAGGATGATGTAATGAGCCTATTTTGGTCCTAATTGAGTGTATTGAGCTTCATTAAGTCTTACTTTGGTCAATGACTCCATGTTAGTCACTAGGAAGGTTTAGATAACCAAAGGATGATGTAATGAGCCTATTTTGGTCCTAATTGTGTATATTGAGCTTCATTAGGTGTTACTTTGGTCAATTCTTCCATTTTAGTCACTAGGATGTTGTAGATAACCAAAAGATGATGTAATGAGCCTATTTTGATCCTAATTGAGTGTATTGAGCTTGATTAGGTCTTACTTTGGTCAATTCTTCCATTTTAGTCACTAGCATGGTGTAGATAACCAAAGGAGGATGTAATGGGCCTATTTTGTTCCTAATTGAGTGTATAGAGCTCCATTTGGTCTTACTTTGGTCAATGGATCCATTATAGTCAGTAGGAAGGTTTAGATACCCAACGGATGATGTAATGAGCCTATTTTGGTCCTAATTGAATGTATTGAGCTCCATTTGGTCTTACTTTGGTCAATGGCTCCATTTTAGTCACTAGGAAGTTTTAGATAGCCAAAGGATGATGTAATGAGCCTGTTTTGGTCCTAATTAAGTGTATTGAGCTTCATTTGGTTTTACATTGGTCAATTCTTCCATTTTACTCACTAAGAAGCCTTAGATAACCAAAGGATGATGTAGTGAGCCTTTTTCGGTCCTAATCGAGTGTATTGAGCTTCACTAGGTCTTACTCTGGTCAATTCTTCAATTTTAGTCTCTAGAATGGTTTAGATAACCAAAGGGTTATGTAATGAGCCTATTTTGGTCCTATTTGAGTGTATTGAGCTTCATTAAGTCTTACTTTGGTCAATGACTCCATTTTAGTCACTAGGAAGGTTTAGATAACCAAAGGATGATGTAATGAGCCTATTTTGGTCCTAATTGTGTGTATTGAGCTTCATTAGGCCTTACTTTGGTCAATTCTGTAAGCTCCAGAACCCTTCTGAGAGAATTAGGCATAATTCTCTTAGAGTTATGAAAGTTTTAATGATAACAAGGTAAGCCATAAGTATAAAAATTTTACTTAAGGTTTTGCTAATATGTGCGCTAAGTGTCTCAGAAAGCTTTAAATTATTGCAATACCATGAGGAAAGACCAAGACAAAACATCAAGTAGCCTCGACATCAATAAAATCATAGCGCCAAAGATATCAGAAAGGATGTCTCAGAAGCGCAGAAGGTGAAAACATGTTTCTGAGGATAGAACACTGGGGCGCCTCAGAAGGGTCTCAGAAGACCTTGCGACTAGTAGTTCTCAGAAGGGTCTTCCCTCAGAAGGTTCGCTTCAGATGTCCGTACAACTCTCAAAATGTTGGACTCAGAAGCAACCAAGTGTCTGGACTCAAGGGATCGCAAGCAGTCTCAGAAAGCTCACTACAACTAGCCAGGGAAGTGTGAACACGCGCACTGTGCAGTTCTGAAAAGTTCCTCATTTCACGCTGACTGTAGCAGGGAGCCGTTCTGAAAAGGACACAGCCACATAAGCAAAGTGAAAGCTTCTAATTTCGCGGCTCTTTGATGCCTATATATATGAGTTCAATTCCAGAGCAATGTGACGAAACTCTTGCGCTAAAAACTCTTGATTAAACGTGCAAAAACTCTGCTGAATTGAAAATCATTTTGCGAAAACTTAGAACTTTCTCAGAAAGACAATTTTACAAAATTGTTCTTTCAACTTTGCGAAAATCTTCTAGTTCTGTATTGATGTAAATCCTTAAGGCAAGGAAGTCCTCTAGTGTTGGAGGCAACGAAGTCCTCTAGTGTTGGAGGCAAGGAAGTCCTCTAGTGTTGGAGGCAAGGAAGTCCTCTAGTGTGAGGCAAGGAAATCCACTTCGGGTTGTGAAGTGGTGGAAGTCCTTTACTTGGTAAAGGCAGTGTTGTCTGGGAAGGCACATTAAGAAAAGTATCTAAGAACTCTCAACTGAAGGTTGAGGACTGGAGTAGGTTGGTTATAACCGAACCAGTATAAAATTCTTTATGTTAAGCTTTTCTCCCTTGCTATTTATTTGCATAACTCTTTGAGAAAAACTCTACCACGATTTTAATTAAGAGGTCTCGTGAAAACCTTATTAATTAAAAATCAGAAAGCTTTTTAAGAAACTCTAACTTTAAGTCATTTTCTTAAAATTCCTCAGAAAGAAACTTTCTCAGAAAGACTAAGTTCTCAGAAACTTAATCTTCTCAGAAAGCAATTTCCGCTGCAAACTCTTAAATCTACCTTCTGAGTAAAAACAGCTTTCTAAGTAAAAGTTTTAAGAAGTAATTTTTAAAACCTTGCACGATTCAACCCCCCCCTTCTCGTGCACACATACACTTTCAATTGGTATCAGAGCTCGGTCCTTAAGGGGTTGAGCACTTAGCAGTGTCAAGGAAAAAGATCCACGAAGGGAAATATGAATTCACCAGCTGCATTCATATCAGATGGGGCTTCAATAAACAGACCTCCGATGTTCCTCGAAGACAGCTTCGACTACTGGCGTGACAGGATGACGCTATTCATCAAGAACACCAGTCTGGACTTATGGGATAGGATCGAGAATGGAGACTATCAGCCTCTGCAGACAATTACAGAGGATGCTGTAGTTGCAACAAACGCTGAGCCAGGAGTGGCACCTCCAGCACTCAGAACATATACAAGACGAGTCCCTAAGGACGAATGGACTCAAGAGATGAAGGAGAAGATACAACTCAACTTCAAAGCTAAATACATTCTTCTCTGCGCCTTGCCCAAGGTAGAATACAACAAGATTGTGTCGTGTGACACCGCTCAAGAAATTTGGGAGAGATTACACATGCTGCATGAAGGAAATGATGAAGTCAAGGAAACCAAGGTATCAATGCTCGTACATAAGTACGAGTCCTTCTGCATGCAACCTGAGGAAACCATTGACAACATGTCAATAAGGTTTCTCCACATCATAAATAAGCTAAAGGTCTTGGGAAAGACCTATTCCAACGCTAAGATGGTGAGGAAAATTCTCAGAAGCCTCTCTGCCAAGTGGCGCCCAAAGGTGACAGCGATCCAAGAAGCAAAGGATCTAAATCAGCTAGGTTTAGATGTATTGTTTGGCTCACTCAGAACTTATGAGATTGAGCTTGAAGGACTGCTTGGAGGACCATCTTCATCCTCAAGACCTCAGAAAGCTCTGGCTCTGAAAAGTCAGATAAAAAAGACTTTAAAAGCCCTAAAGGCTGAAGAAATATCTGAGTCTGAAAACGATCAAAACTCAGATTCCGATGAAGATGACATCTCTCTTCTAGTAAGGAAAATGAAGAAAGCTTGGAAGAGAAGACCAAGCAAAGACAAAGAGATCACCCCCAGAAAAGGAAAGTCAAAGCCTTCTTATGCCACATGTTTTGGCTGTGGAGAAAAGGGCCACTTCAGAACGGAGTGCCCTCAGAACAAGGGAAAGAAGAAGTTCATTCCCAAGAAGAAAAAGAAGGCAATGGCTGCTACATGGAGTGACTCAGAAGAGGAAGGCTCTGAGTCAGCAAGTGAAGAGGAAGCTAATGTCTGCTTCATGGCCGGTACTGACTATATTCAGGAAAAAGAATCTGAGTCAGAAGAGGTACCAAACTCTCCTCCTCTCTCATACTCATACGATGAGATCTCAGAACTCTATGAAGAGCTTCTGAGAGACTCAAACGAATTAGCTAACAATTTCAGCAAACTAAGAAAGTCTTTCAAACACTTAGAAGCTGAAAATGCTAGACTAATTCAAGAAGTAGAGAACCTAAGGCTTGAAAGAGATGACTTTAAAAATAGATATCTTGAAGGTCACAACCTCTATCAAGCTTTAGAAACAATGTCTTCTGTAACTGTTGAAAAAGCCGAACTGGCTTTGATAGAATTACAAAAGACAAATGAGCTTCTCACTTTTGACTTAGTTAAGATGGTCAAGGGGGAAAAAATGATGACACTCTTGCTTGGTGGTCAAAGACCTTACAAGGATAAGAGTGGACTTGGTTATGAAGAAATCTTCGAACCAAATGATATTGATCCATCTTTAACTAAATCACCTCGCACATGCATCGCATGTTTTAAAAATGGCCATGGTTCTGAAAAATGCCCTATGTTAGAAAAAGGAAAAATCTCTAAGCCTCAGAAGGCTCAAAAGAAAACTCAGAAAGCAAAGCCTTCTAAGAAGACTAACCCCTCTCAGAAGGGTAAAACTTCTCAGAAATCAAGTGCTTCTGAAAAGGGCAAACAAAAGGTCTCTGACTCTCAAAACCATGACCCTTCTAAGAAAAGAAGGCAAAAGTCCAAGAAAGCTAACAAGCAAGGACCCAACAAAGAATGGGTACCTAAATCTGTTAACTTTGTGACTGCAGGTACATCATCAAGCGCTGCTCCACCACCACGATGAGCAGTGGTACCTTGACAGTGGCTGCTCGAGGCACATGACTGGAAGAAAGCACTGGTTCAGAAGCCTCAAGCCCAAAAAGGGCGGAACAATGCGATTCGGTGATGGCGCTAAGGGAAGAGTCACTGCAATCGGAGATGTTGGTAAGGATTCCTCTCACCAAATCTCAGATGTACTTTTGGTCGATGGCTTAACTCACAATCTATTAAGCATTAGTCAATTTTGTGACAAAGGCTTAAAGGTTGAGTTTTATGCCAAGTATTGTCATGTGATTAATCTCACAAATGACAAGATCGTTCTGGAAGGAAAACGTGTTGGTAACATCTATGTTATCCATCTGGATGATCTAAAGGATCAAAACGTGGAGTGCCTTGTCTCTGTCCAAGAAGACAAATGGATGTGGCATAAGAAACTTGGTCATGCCCATATGGGCCTTCCCAGAATTAAGTATCAGAAGGACGCAACCTGCGACTTCTGTGAAAAAGGGAAACAGACCAAGGCTTCCTTTCCCAGTAAAAGTGGTATTTCTACTCAGAAACCACTGGAACTGCTCCACATGGATCTCTTCGGACCAACCAGAACGGCTTCTCTTTCTGGAAAACGCTATGGTCTTGTCATAGTGGATGATTACTCCAGGTTCACTTGGGTTTTCTTTCTAGCTTCTAAGGAAGAAACTTTTGAGAAGTTCAAAGCATTTGCGAAAAGAGTTTCAACTGAAAAGGATTCACACATTCATGTCATTAGATCAGATCATGGTGGTGAATTTGAGAATCATGCTTTTGAAAAGTTTTGTGAAAATCTGGGCATTGCTCACGAATTCTCATCTCCCAGAACTCCTCAACAAAATGGAGTAGCTGAGAGAAAGAATCAAAGCCTTCAAGAGATGGCAAGAACAATGCTCTTAGAAAGTGGACTTTCAAAAGGTTTCTGGGCTGAAGCAGTTAATACTTCATGCTACATTCAGAATCAGGTCTTTCTGAGACCAATTCTGAAAAAGACACCTTACGAGCTATGGAAGAATAAAATACCAAACATTTCTTATTTCCATGTATTTGGTTCTTCTTGTTTTATTCTCAACACAAAGAACAAACTCTCTAAGTTTGATCCTAAGTCCGATGATGGATACTTCCTAGGATACTCCTCAGTCTCTAAAGCTTACAGAGTATATAACAAAAGGAGTAAATGTGTTGAAGAGACAATCCATATTAAGTTCAAAGAACTTAGTAAGGACATGTCTCAGAAAGATGCTAACTTAGGAGATGAGTTTGAGAAACTCAACATCTCTTCTGAGAAAGACAAAAGGAAAATTCTTATAGATGATGAGACTGACTTCCAACCCATGGAACAATCATCTCCATCTAAAGATAATTCTAGTAACATCATCGAAGCTCCAGAACCTAGAGAATCTACTTCTCCAAATACAATGGAACCTAGATTCTCAGAAGGACAAGCTTCTGATGACTCAGAAAGAGAACCTTCTGTGTCTCCTTCTCAGAACCCTACTCCTAAGGGGATTAGAGGCTCAAGAGACTTGAAGAACGTCTCTCAGAACGAAGTCTTGGGCAATCCAGAACGTGGCGTAAGAACCAGAAGGAACTATACAAATCTTGCTATGGTTTCTGAACTTGAACCAGACTCCATAGAAGAGGCGTTAGATGATCCTAGCTAGGTAAATGCCATGCAGGATGAACTTGACCAATTCGAGAGAAATCAAGTTTGGAAACTAACTCAGAAGCCCAAAGGCAAAAGTGTCATTGGGACTAAATGGGTGTTTCGAAACAAACTTGATGAAAACGGTCAAGTCGTGAGAAACAAGGCCAGATTGGTTGCTCAAGGGTACAACCAACAAGAAGGGATAGACTACGAGGAAACTTTCGCTCCAGTCGCAAGATTGGAAGCTATCAGAATGTTGCTAGCTTTTGCTGCACACAAAGGTTTCAAACTCTATCAGATGGACGTTAAGTCTGCCTTCTTGAATGGATACCTTTCTGAGGAAGTTTATGTAAAACAACCTCCTGGTTTTGTGAATGATGCATTCCCGGATCACGTATTTAAGCTTACAAAGGCTCTCTATGGTCTAAAACAAGCTCCAAGAGCTTGGTACGATAGATTGAGCTCTTTCCTACTTAAAAACGGATTCTCAAGAGGGAAAGTGGACACAACTCTCTTTACACTCTCAGAAGACTTTGGCTTCTTGATTGTCCAGATTTATGTTGATGACATAATATTTGGCGCAACCAATGAATGCCTTTGCAAAGAATTCTCCAAGCTTATGCAAGGAGAATTCGAGATGAGCATGATGGGAGAATTAAAATTCTTTCTAGGATTGCAAATCAAGCAAGAGTCAGAAGGGGCAGTCATCCACCAAGAGAAGTATACCAAAGAACTTCTGAGGAAGTTTCTGATGGATAAGGCCAAACCCATGAGCACTCCCATGCATCCCTCTCAAGTAATTGATTTGGATGAAGATGGTGAGAAAGTCTCAGAAAGCAACTATCGAGGGATGATTGGCTCACTTCTCTACTTATCTGCCTCCAGACCAGATATCAAACTCAGTGTTGGGATCTGTGCTAGATTCCAGTCTAAGCCTAAGCAATCACATTTAACTGCAGTTAAACGAATTTTACGATATTTAAGTGGAACTACTAATCTTGGTCTTTGGTACGAGAAAGGTTGTTCTTCTGATGTTGTAGGATATTGTGATGCTGACTACGCTGGAGATAGGATCGATCACAAAAGCACAAGTGGCTGCTGCTGCCTCTTTGGAAAATGCTTGATCACTTGGTCTTGCAAGAAGCAAAATACGATCGCCCTATCAACTGCTGAAGCTGAATATGTATCTGCTGCGAACTGCTGTTCTCAGATGCTCTTGATTAAGAATCCGCTACTTGATTATCAATTAAGGTACACTAAAATTCCTATCCTCTGTGATAATACAAGTGCTATCAACTTAGCTAAGAATCCTATTCAGCATTCTCGATCCAAGCACATTGATATAAAACATCACTTTATTCGGGATCATGTGCAAAAAGGCGACATTGAACTTAAATTTGTGAATACTGAGGATCAAATCTCAGATATATTTACAAAGCTTTTACCCGAGGATTGTTTCAATGTTCTGAAAGGACTTCTCAATCTAAGACGTTTCTAAGTACTTTGAAATTAAAAACTTTTTCATAGAAACCCCCCCTTAGTCCTAGTTTAGACTCTGAGACAAACAATAGAACTAAGCTTCTGAGCTTGAAGAAGGAAAACACAGAAAATTCTATCTGAGAAAATTTGTTCTCAGAAGACTCATCCCTCATAAAGGATATCTTCTGAAACATTTCTCAGAAGGAGCATTTCTCAGAAGGACCACTTCTCTCAGAAAGGTACCTTTCGAGAAACAAGTTACCAACGGTAACTTTTGGATAAGCGTCAGAAACGGCTAGTTACAAGCCATTTCTATAAATACTCATGGCATTGATTCATTTGAGCACTTTGCGCTTTAAAACTTACCAAAACTCTGCCAAATCCTCTCTTCGCTTTCCAATCTTCATCTGTTTCATCTCCATCCTCTCGCTCTCTCTCCGCTATCTCTGCTCTCATTTCCTCTCTATCTCCCTTCATCTCATTCCAAACTTAAAACTTTTCTTCCAAATGGCCTCCTCTGGAGAAATCAAGGGCTTAATGAGAAACAATCTCAATGAAGTATCCGAAGATATTCTCTACGACAATGAGGAGATGCAATCCCTATTCCACAAGACTTATCTTCCATGAAATCTTGCTATGGGAAGGGTACTACCTCTCAACGTATACAATCAAGTGGATGAGCTTCAACTCACCTTCCTCAAGCAACCTGGATGGCCAGCCATGATGAGCTCAGAGGACGTGTGTTACCCAAATGTGGTGAGAGCATTCTATTCGCAAATAGAAAGGTTCACCAACAAAGGGGTCAAAAGCACGATTGCTGATCAGCAAATCCGCTTCTCCTCCTCTGACATCAACAAAGTTTTCAAGACCTTGAATGGTGGTGTTGTCATCGCCGACGACCCAGAATGGGTCAAGGAGGTAGATGACTCAGAAGAAGAAGTGGTGACACTTCTGACTGGTAGCAACAGTCTACCACTCAAAGGCGTAAAGGTGCCTCATCTTACGCAAGAGGCCAGAATCATCTTCTCAGTTGTTCAACATACCCTTCTTCCTCGGATTGGAGACATGGGGAACGTTACCACCATGGATGCATGCCTATTGTACCACCTGCTGAAGAAGGAAAGAGTAGATTTTGGAAGGATGGTGCTCAACTACATGATGCACCAAGCTCATCCTAAGAGGGCTCTCACAAGTCTACCTTACGGAAGCCTTCTGACCAGAATCCTCGACCATTTCTCCTTCCCACTTGAGGACTACGAGTATGTCTTCAACCACAGCAAATTCACCATGGTCACCTTCAACAACATCAAGAAGAAGAAGGTACCAGAGACGGGGGCACCTAAGAAGAAGGAGGAAGCAAAGCCTTACAAGGGAGCTGCTAGCACCAAACAGCCCTCTAAGGCTGAGAAAGGAAAGGAAAAGGCTTCTGACCCCTCAGAAAGGAAGAAGAAGCAGCCAAAGGTGACTCACTCTTCTCCAACAAGGGTGACAAGGAGTATGGCTTCTGAGGAAGCTCAGAAGACTCCTCAGAAGGAACCTGAGGTTGTTGAGGCTGCTGAAGACTCAAAAGAAACAACGTCTGAGCAACCCATGACCAAAAAGAGGAAAGCACCTCCAACTCTCCAAGTCCCAGACGTGCCACCAGAAGGGAAAAAGAAACGTGGTCGTTTGGTAAAAGCTTACTCTAAAACTCCACCTTCCTTTCTTAAATCTTCTTCTACTTCAATTCCTGTTTCTGATTCTGTTGCTGGTTTTAAACCCACCAAAGTTAAAACTAAACTCTTGCATTCCTTGAATTATCAGGGAAAGTCTCACAAAGGAGTGGGGATAAAAACCACTAAGAAACAGAGCCTGCCGAAGCCGACGGGTAAAGAAATTGTAGCAGTTGCTGCTACTGCTGCCACCACCGCTACTGCTACTGCTGCTGCTGTTGAAGAAGAAGCAGAAGCTTCTCATCACTCCTCCCCATCTGGGAATGTCTCTCCTACCAGAGAAGACATTCTGGGGCACGGAGGAAATGTTGCTGATTCCTCTTCTGAGGAAGAAGATGCGGCAAGCTTCCGCATTGAGCATCGCACTCCAGATGCTGGAAGCTCCAAGAAAGAGCCCCAGAAGAAGCCATCTGAGGTTTCTATGGTGGAACTTTCTGAGGCAACCACAACTGAGGCTGCTACTGTAAATGCTGAGTCATTGGCTCAGACGATGCTTGATGTCCAGAAGGAACTGGATCAACCTTCTGAGACTCCAGAAGCTGCTCAGATGCAACCAGAACAACAACTACAGCATGAGGAAGCCTTACTTGAACCAACTTCTGAGGTTGGTCCCCTCTCTTCTGAGATCCCTCAGGAACATGAGGAAACTCATGTCTCAACACATGAAGTAGTGCCAGGGACCACCAGCACTGGGCTCAGCTCAGAGGTGGGCGCTGACGCTACCATGGCTGCCGGAGTTGCAACAGTTGAGGCATTTGTTGCCCACAGTTCCTTAGAAGGAACTCTATCTGAGAAGGACTCTCAGAAGGAACCAGAGGTTCCTCCTCTAGATCTAACAGAAGTTCCTCCTGCATCCTTCGATCAACAAGGTCCCACCTTCTCGATTACGGACTCAATGATTGGTTCCGGCTTTCAGCTGGGAAGGATGGTAGTCACCCCTCCCTCTGTGCAATTTCGGCTTTTCTTTGGTCGAACTGAGAAGTTGAAGTGCATTGAAGCCATACGTAGCTAGATCTCAACTTTCAACCTCTCCGAAGATGCTCAGACTTCTGGTGCTATGGAGCAACCATCAGCTCGGCAACCTTCTGATCAAGACCTTGCTCTAGTTTCTGAGGACACTCAGAGGCAGCCTTCTATTGAACTCGCTGCTATTGAAGACAAAGCTGTCCAAGAAGAAGAACTTTCTGAATATCAACAGAGGGATATCATCGATGAGGTACTTGAGGCTGAAGTCTCTCGCCCTCCTCCATCTCAACCCTCATCTTCTCAACAGCCTTCCACTTCCTCTGAACTACCTCCAGAATGCGCTCCGAATGCGACTCAGAGCGAGATTCTCATGGAGATATGCCAGCTGCTACGCTACATTGCCAGAAGACAGTAGTTCTAAGTCAATGATGGCGTTTATGTCTTAGCCACCCTTTTTGATGTAACAAAGGGGGAGTAGATAAATGATAAAATTTTTGTACATTGGCTATCGTAAACACTAGGCTAGAACTTAGGGGGAGCAACAACTTAGGGGGAGCCAAATATTTTGTATCTCTACAAAACCATCAATGAAAAATCATTATTTTGGCATCTCATGTTTTACTTAATTTTATGCTTATCTTTTATTATTTGGCATCTCTTGATTTACTTAGCCTGGTATTTCTGAATTTGATACATATATTTATCATGAAATACACGCTATGTAATTGATAATCTCAAACAGTGATCACTCATTGAATACTTTAAACTGTTGATTATCACAGCCTTCTAAGAAAATAACTAAGCCTTCTCTCAGAAAGCTAAGTTAGTTTCTAAGAAAGCAAAAGTGCATTCTGAATAAGTTGAGAACTTACTCAGAAACACTTCTGAACTTAAGCAAAATTATTATCTTAAGACTTAAGTTGTTATCATCAAAAAGGGGGAGATTGTAAGCTCCAGAACCCTTCTGAGAGAATTAGGCATAATTCTCTTAGAGTTATGAAAGTTTTAATGATAACAAGGTAAGCCATAAGTATAAAAATTTTACTTAAGGTTTTGCTAATATGTGCGCTAAGTGTCTCAGAAAGCTTTAAACTATTGCAATACCATGAGCAAAGACCAAGACAAAACATCAAGTAGCCTCGAGATCAATTAATAAAATCATAGCGCCAAAGATATCAGAAAGGATGTCTCAGAAGCGCAGAAGGTGAAAACATGTTTCTGAGGATAGAACACTGTCGCCTCAGAAGGGTCTCAGAAGACCTTGCGACTAGTAGTTCTCAGAAGGGTCTTCCCTCAGAAGGTTCGCCTCAGAAGTCCGTACAACTCTCAAAATGTTGGACTCAGAAGCAACCAAGTGTTTGGACTCAAGGGATCGCAAGCAGTCTCAGAAAGCTCACTACAACTAGCCAGGGAAGTGGGAACACGCGCACTGTGCAGTTCTGAAAAGTTCCTCATTTCGCGCTGACTGTAGCAGGGAGCCGTTCTGAAAAGGACACAGCCACATAAGCAAAGTGAAAGCTTCTAATTTCGCGGCTCTTTGATGCCTATATATATGAGTTCAATTCCAGAGCAATGTGACGAAACTCTTGCGCTAAAAACTCTTGATTAAACGTGCAAAAACTCTGCTGAATTGAAAATCATTTTGCGAAAACTTAGAACTTTCTCAGAAAGACAATTTTACAGAATTGTTCTTTCAACTTTGCGAAAATCTTCTAGTTCTGTATTGGTGTAAATCCTTACATTTGTAAGTTAAATCTAGAAGTCTACTAAGGGTCAAATTAAGTTTGTAACTTAATCTTAGTAGTTGGTTTTCGAATCAAAAAACAACTTTCCGAAAAACGCTAAGTCCTTCGTTGTTTGAAGGCAGTTTTAAGTCCTCTAGTGTTTGAGGCAAAGTTCAAAGTCCTTAATTGTTTAAGGCAATGAAGTCCTCTAGTGTTGGAGGCAAGGAAGTCCTCTAGTGTTGGAGGCAAGGAAGTCCTCTAGTGTGAGGCAAGGAAATCCACTTCGGGTTGTGAAGTGGTGGAAGTCCTTTACTTGGTAAAGACAGTGTTGTCTGGGAAGGCACATTAAGAAAAATATCTAAGAACTCTCAACTGAAGGTTGAGGACTGGAGTACGTTGGTTATAACCGAACCAGTATAAAATTCTTTGTGTTAAGCTTTTCTCCCTTGCTATTTATTTGCATAACTCTTTGAGAAAAACTCTACCACGATTTTAATTAAGAGGTCTCGTGAAAACCTTATTAATTAAAAATCAGAAAGCATTTTAAGAAACTCTAACTTTAAGTCATTTTCTTAAAATTCCTCAGAAAGAAACTTTCTCAGAAAGACTAAGTTCTCAGAAACTTAATCTTCTCATAAAGCAATTTCCGCTGCAAACTCTTAAATCTACCTTCTGAGTAAAAACAGCTTTCTAAGTAAAAGTTTTAAGAAGTAATTTTTAAAACCTTGCACGATTCAACCCCCCCCTTCTCGTGCAAACATACACTTTCAAATTCTTTCATTTTAGTCACTAGGATGTTGTAGATAACCAAAGGATGATGTAATGAGCCTATTTTGGTCCTAATTGAGTGTATTGAGCTTCATTAAGTCTTACTTTGGTCAATGACTCCATTTTAGTCACTAGGAAGGTTTAGATAACCAAAGCATGATGTAATGAGCCTATTTTGGTCTTAATTGTGTGTATTGAGCTTCATTAGTTCTTACTTTGGTCAATTCTACCATTTTAGTCACTAGGATGGTGTAGATAACCAAAGGATGATGTAATGAGCCTATTTTGGTCCTAAATGAGTGTATTGAGCTTCATTAGGTCTCACTTTGGTCAATTCTTCTATTTTAATTACTACGAAGGTTTATATAACCAAAGGATGATGTAGGTAGCCTTTTTCGGTCCTAATCGAGTGTATTGAGCTTCATTAGGTCTTACTTTGGTCAATTCTGCCAAAGGATGATGTAATGAGGCTATTTTGGTCCTAATTGAGTGTATTGAGCTTCATTAGTCCTTACTTTGGTCAATTCTTCTATTTTAGTCACTAGGATGTTGTAGATAACCAAAGGATGATGTAATGAGCCTATTTTGGTCCTAATTGAGTGTATTGAGCTTCATTAAGTCTTACTTTGGTCAATGACTCCATTTTATTCACTAGGAAGGTTTAGATAACCAAAGGATGATGTAATGAGCCTATTTTGGTCCTAATTGTGTATATTGAGCTTCATTAGGTGTTACTTTGGTCAATTCGTCCATTTTAGTCACTAGGATGTTGTAGATAACCAAAAGATGATGTAATGAGCCTATTTTGGTCCTAATTGAGTGTATTGAGCTTGATTAGGTCTTACTTTGGTCAATTCTTCCATTTTAGTCATTAGCATGGTGTAGATAACAAAAGGAGGATGTAATGGGCCTATTTTGTTCCTAATTGAGTGTATTGAGCTCCATTTGGTCTTACATTGGTCAATGGATCCATTTTAGTCAGTAGGAAGGTTTAGATAGCCAACGGATGATGTAATGAGCCTATTTTGGTCCTAATTGAGTGTATTGAGCTTCATTTGGTCTTACTTTGGTCAATGGCTCCATTTTAGTCACTAGGAAGTTTTACATAGCCAAAGGATGATGTAATGAGCCTGTTTTGGTCCTAATTAAGTGTATTTAGCTTCATTTGGTTTTACTTTGGTCAATTCTTCCATATTAGTCACTAAGAAGCCTTAGATAACCAAAGGATGATTTAGTGAGCCTTTTTCGGTCCTAATCGAGTGTATTGAGCTTCACTAGGTCTTACTCTGGTCAATTCTTCCATTTTAGTCACTAGGATGTTGTAGATAACCAAAGGATGATGTAATGAGCCTATTTTGGTCCTATTTGAGTGTATTGAGCTTCATTAAGTCTTACTTTGGTTAATGACTCCATTTTAGTCACTAGGACGGTTTAGATAACCAAAGGATGATGTAATGAGCCTATTTTGGTCCTAATTGTGTGTATTGAGCTTAATTAGGCCTTACTTTGGTCAATTCTTTCATTTTAGTCACTAGGATGTTGTAGATAACCAAAAGATGATGTAATGAGCCTATTTTGGTGCTAATTGAGTGTATTGAGCTTCATTAAGTCTTACTTTGGTCAATGACTCCATTTTAGTCACTAGGAAGATTTAGATAACCAAAGCATGATGTAATGAGCCTATTTTGGTCCTAATTGTGTGTATTGAGCTTCATTAGTTCTTACTTTGGTCAATTCTACCATTTTAGTCACTAGGATGGTGTAGATAACCAAAGGATGATGTAATGAGCCTATTTTGGTCCTTAATGAGTGTATTGAGCTTCATTAGGTCTCACTTTTGTCAATTCTTCTATTTTGGTTACTACGAAGGTTTATATAACCAAAGGATGATGTAGGTAGCCTTTTTCGGTCCTAATCGAGTGTATTGAGCTTCATTAGGTCTTACTTTGGTCAATTCTGCCAAAGGATGATGTAATGAGCCTATTTTGGTCCTAATTGAGTGTATTGAGCTTCATTAGTCCTTACTTTGGTCAATTCTTCTATTTTAGTCACTAGGATGTTGTAGATAACCAAAGGATGATGTAATGAGCCTATTTTGATCCTAATTGAGTGTATTGAGCTTCATTAAGTCTTACTTTGGTCAATGAGTCCATTTTAGTCACTAGGAAGGTTTAGATAACCAAAGGATGATGTAATGAGCCTATTTTGGTCCTAATTGTGTATATTGAGCTTCATTAGGTCTTACTTTGGTCAATTCTTCCATTTTAGTCACTAGGATGTTGTAGATAACCAAAAGATGATGTAATGAGCCTATTTTGGTCCTAATTGAGTGTATTGAGCTTGATTAGGTCTTACTTTGGTTAATTCTTCCATTTTAGTCATTAGCATGGTGTAGATAACAAAAGGAGGATGTAATGGGCCTATTTTGTTCCTTATTGAGTGTATTGAGCTCCATTTGGTCTTTCTTTGGTCAATGGATCCATTTTAGTCAGTAGGAAGGTTTAGATAGCCAACGGATGATGTAATGAGCCTATTTTGGTCCTAATTGAGTGTATTGAGCTCCATTTGGTCTTACTTTGGTCAATGGCTCCATTTTAGTCACTAGGAAGTTTTAGATAGCCAAAGGATGATGTAATGAGCCTGTTTTGGTCCTAATTAAGTGTATTTAGCTTCATTTGGTTTTACTTTGGTCAATTCTTCCATATTAGTCACTAAGAAGCCTTAGATAACCAAAGGATGATGTAGTGAGCCTTTTTCGGTCCTAATCGAGTGTATTGAGCTTCACTAGGTCTTACTCTGGTCAATTCTTCCATTTTAGTCACTAGGATGTTGTAGATAACCAAAGGATGATGTAATGAGCCTATTTTGGTCCTATTTGAGTGTATTGAGCTTCATTAAGTCTTACTTTGGTTAATGACTCCATTTTAGTCACTAGGACGGTTTAGATAACCAAAGGATGATGTAATGAGCCAATTTTGGTCCTAATTGTGTGTATTGAGCTTAATTAGGCCTTACTTTGGTCAATTCTTTCATTTTAGTCACTAGGATGTTGTAGATAACCAAAAGATGATGTAATGAGCCTATTTTGGTGCTAATTGAGTGTATTGAGCTTCATTAAGTCATACTTTGGTCAATGACTCCATTTTAGTCACTAGGAAGGTTTAGATAACCAAAAGCATGATGTAATGAGCCTATTTTGGTCCTAATTGTGTGTATTGAGCTTCATTAGTTCTTACTTTGGTCAATTCTACCATTTTAGTCACTAGGATGGTGTAGATAACCAAAGGATGATGTAATGAGCCTATTTTGGTCCTTAATGAGTGTATTGAGCTTCATTTGGTCTCACTTTTGTCAATTCTTCTATTTTGGTTACTACGAGGGTTTATATAACCAAAGGATGATGTAGGTAGCCTTTTTCGGTCCTAATCGAGTGTATTGAGCTTCATTAGGTCTTACTTTGGTCAATTATGCCAAAGGATGATGTAATGAGCCTATTTTGGTCCTAATTGAGTGTATTGAGCTTCATTAGTCCTTACTTTGGTCAATTCTTCTATTTTAGTCACTAGGATGTTGTAGATAACCAAAGGATGATGTAATGAGCCTATTTTGGTCCTAATTGAGTGTATTGAGCTTCATTAAGTCTTACTTTGGTCAATGACTCCATTTTAGTCACTAGGAAGGTTTAGATAACCAAAGCATGATGTAATGAGCCTATTTTGGTCCTAATTGTGTGTATTGAGCTTCATTAGTTCTTACTTTGGTCAATTCTACCATTTTAGTCACTAGGATGGTGTAGATAACCAAAGGATGATGTAATGAGCCTATTTTGGTCCTTAATGAGTGTATTGAGCTTCATTAGGTCTCACTTTTGTCAATTCTTCTATTTTGGTTACTACGAGGGTTTATATAACCAAAGGATGATGTAGGTAGCCTTTTTCGGTCCTAATCGAGTGTATTGAGCTTCATTAGGTCTTACTTTGGTCAATTATGCCAAAGGATGATGTAATGAGCCTATTTTGGTCCTAATTGAGTGTATTGAGCTTCACTAGTCCTTACTTTGGTCAATTCTTCTATTTTAGTCACTAGGATGTTGTAGATAACCAAAGAATGATGTAATGAGCCTATTTTGGTCCTAATTGAGTGTATTGAGCTTCATTAAGTCTTACTTTGGTCAATGACTCCATTTTAGTCACTAGGAAGGTTTAGATAACCAAAGGATGATGTAATGAGCCTATTTTGGTCCTAATTGTGTATATTGAGCTTCATTAGTTCTTACTTTGGTTAATTCTTCCATTTTAGTCACTAGGATGTCGTAGATAACCAAAAGATGATATAATGAGCCTATTTTGATCGTAATTGAGTGTATTGAGCTTGATTAGGTCTTACTTTGGTCAATTCTTCCATTTTAGTCACTAGCATGGTGTAGATAACCAAAGGAGGATGTAATGGGCCTATTTTGTTCCTAATTGAGGGTATTGAGCTCCATTTGGTCTTACTTTGGTCAATGGATCCATTTTACTCAGTAGGAAGGTTTAGATACCCAACGGATGATGTAATGAGCCTATTTTGGTCCTAATTGAATGTATTGAGCTCCATTTGGTCTTACTTTGGTCAATGGCTCCATTTTAGTCTCTAGGAAGTTTTAGATAGCCAAAGGATGATGTAATGAGCCTGTTTTGGTCCTAATTGAGTGTATTGAGCTTCATTAAGTCTTACTTTGGTCAATTCTTCCATTTTAGTCACTAGGATGTTGTAGATAACCAAAAGATGATGTAATGAGCCTATTTTGGTCCTAATTGAGTGTATTGAGCTTGATTAGGTCTTACTTTGGTTAATTCTTCCATTTTAGTCATTAGCATGGTGTAGATAACAAAAGGAGGATGTAATGGGCCTATTTTGTTCCTTATTGAGTGTATTGAGCTCCATTTGGTCTTTCTTTGGTCAATGGATCCATTTTAGTCAGTAGGAAGGTTTAGATAGCCAACGGATGATGTAATGAGCCTATTTTGGTCCTAATTGAGTGTATTGAGCTCCATTTGGTCTTACTTTGGTCAATGGCTCCATTTTAGTCACTAGGAAGTTTTAGATAGCCAAAGGATGATGTAATGAGCCTGTTTTGGTCCTAATTAAGTGTATTTAGCTTCATTTGGTTTTACTTTGGTCAATTCTTCCATATTAGTCACTAAGAAGCCTTAGATAACCAAAGGATGATGTAGTGAGCCTTTTTCGGTCCTAATCGAGTGTATTGAGCTTCACTAGGTCTTACTCTGGTCAATTCTTCCATTTTAGTCACTAGGATGTTGTAGATAACCAAAGGATGATGTAATGAGCCTATTTTGGTCCTATTTGAGTGTATTGAGCTTCATTAAGTCTTACTTTGGTTAATGACTCCATTTTAGTCACTAGGACGGTTTAGATAACCACAGGATGATGTAATGAGCCAATTTTGGTCCTAATTGTGTGTATTGAGCTTAATTAGGCCTTACTTTGGTCAATTCTTTCATTTTAGTCACTAGGATGTTGTAGATAACCAAAAGATGATGTAATGAGCCTATTTTGGTGCTAATTGAGTGTATTGAGCTTCATTAAGTCATACTTTGGTCAATGACTCCATTTTAGTCACTAGGAAGGTTTAGATAACCAAAGCATGATGTAATGAGCCTATTTTGGTCCTAATTGTGTGTATTGAGCTTCATTAGTTCTTACTTTGGTCAATTCTACCATTTTAGTCACTAGGATGGTGTAGATAACCAAAGGATGATGTAATGAGCCTATTTTGGTCCTTAATGAGTGTATTGAGCTTCATTTGGTCTCACTTTTGTCAATTCTTCTATTTTGGTTACTACGAGGGTTTATATAACCAAAGGATGATGTAGGTAGCCTTTTTCGGTCCTAATCGAGTGTATTGAGCTTCATTAGGTCTTACTTTGGTCAATTATGCCAAAGGATGATGTAATGAGCCTATTTTGGTCCTAATTGAGTGTATTGAGCTTCATTAGTCCTTACTTTGGTCAATTCTTCTATTTTAGTCACTAGGATGTTGTAGATAACCAAAGGATGATGTAATGAGCCTATTTTGGTCCTAATTGAGTGTATTGAGCTTCATTAAGTCCTACTTTGGTCAATGACTCCATTTTAGTCACTAGGAAGGTTTAGATAACCAAAGCATGATGTAATGAGCCTATTTTGGTCCTAATTGTGTGTATTGAGCTTCATTAGTTCTTACTTTGGTCAATTCTACCATTTTAGTCACTAGGATGGTGTAGATAACCAAAGGATGATGTAATGAGCCTATTTTGGTCCTTAATGAGTGTATTGAGCTTCATTAGGTCTCACTTTTGTCAATTCTTCTATTTTGGTTACTACGAGGGTTTATATAACCAAAGGATGATGTAGGTAGCCTTTTTCGGTCCTAATCGAGTGTATTGAGCTTCATTAGGTCTTACTTTGGTCAATTATGCCAAAGGATGATGTAATGAGCCTATTTTGGTCCTAATTGAGTGTATTGAGCTTCACTAGTCCTTACTTTGGTCAATTCTTCTATTTTAGTCACTAGGATGTTGTAGATAACCAAAGAATGATGTAATGAGCCTATTTTGGTCCTAATTGAGTGTATTGAGCTTCATTAAGTCTTACTTTGGTCAATGACTCCATTTTAGTCACTAGGAAGGTTTAGATAACCAAAGGATGATGTAATGAGCCTATTTTGGTCCTAATTGTGTATATTGAGCTTCATTAGTTCTTACTTTGGTTAATTCTTCCATTTTAGTCACTAGGATGTCGTAGATAACCAAAAGATGATATAATGAGCCTATTTTGATCGTAATTGAGTGTATTGAGCTTGATTAGGTCTTACTTTGGTCAATTCTTCCATTTTAGTCACTAGCATGGTGTAGATAACCAAAGGAGGATGTAATGGGCCTATTTTGTTCCTAATTGAGGGTATTGAGCTCCATTTGGTCTTAATTTGGTCAATGGATCCATTTTACTCAGTAGGAAGGTTTAGATACCCAACGGATGATGTAATGAGCCTATTTTGGTCCTAATTGAATGTATTGAGCTCCATTTGGTCTTACTTTGGTCAATGGCTCCATTTTAGTCTCTAGGAAGTTTTAGATAGCCAAAGGATGATGTAATGAGCCTGTTTTGGTCCTAATTGAGTGTATTGAGCTTCATTAAGTCTTACTTTGGTCAATGACTCCATTTTAGTCACTAGGAAGGTTTAGATAACCAAAGCATGATGTAATGAGCCTATTTTGGTCCTAATTGTGTGTATTGAGCTTCATTAGTTCTTACTTTGGTCAATTCTACCATTTTAGTCACTAGGATGGTGTAGATAACCAAAGGATGATGTAATGAGCCTATTTTGGTCCTTAATGAGTGTATTGAGCTTCATTTGGTCTCACTTTTGTCAATTCTTCTATTTTGGTTACTACGAGGGTTTATATAACCAAAGGATGATGTAGGTAGCCTTTTTCGGTCCTAATCGAGTGTATTGAGCTTCATTAGGTCTTACTTTGGTCAATTATGCCAAAGGATGATGTAATGAGCCTATTTTGGTCCTAATTGAGTGTATTGAGCTTCATTAGTCCTTACTTTGGTCAATTCTTCTATTTTAGTCACTAGGATGTTGTAGATAACCAAAGGATGATGTAATGAGCCTATTTTGGTCCTAATTGAGTGTATTGAGCTTCATTAAGTCTTACTTTGGTCAATGACTCCATTTTAGTCACTAGGAAGGTTTAGATAACCAAAGCATGATGTAATGAGCATATTTTGGTCCTAATTGTGTGTATTGAGCTTCATTAGTTCTTACTTTGGTCAATTCTACCATTTTAGTCACTAGGATGGTGTAGATAACCAAAGGATGATGTAATGAGCCTATTTTGGTCCTTAATGAGTGTATTGAGCTTCATTAGGTCTCACTTTTGTCAATTCTTCTATTTTGGTTACTACGAGGGTTTATATAACCAAAGGATGATGTAGGTAGCCTTTTTCGGTCCTAATCGAGTGTATTGAGCTTCATTAGGTCTTACATTGGTCAATTATGCCAAAGGATGATGTAATGAGCCTATTTTGGTCCTAATTGAGTGTATTGAGCTTCATTAGTCCTTACTTTGGTCAATTCTTCTATTTTAGTCACTGGGATGTTGTAGATAACCAAAGGATGATGTAATGAGCCTATTTTGGTCCTAATTGAGTGTATTGAGCTTCATTAAGTCTTACTTTGGTCAATGACTCCATTTTAGTCACTAGGAAGGTTTAGATAACCAAAGGATGATGTAATGAGCCTATTTTGGTCCTAATTGTGTATATTGAGCTTCATTAGGTCTTACTTTGGTTAATTCTTCCATTTTAGTCACTAGGATGTCGTAGATAACCAAAAGATGATATAATGAGCCTATTTTGATCGTAATTGAGTGTATTGAGCTTGATTAGGTCTTACTTTGGTCAATTCTTCCATTTTAGTCACTAGCATGGTGTAGATAACCAAAGGAGGATGTAATGGGCCTATTTTGTTCCTAATTGAGTGTATTGAGCTCCATTTGGTCTTACTTTGGTCAATGGATCCATTTTACTCAGTAGGAAGGTTTAGATACCCAACGGATGATGTAATGAGCCTATTTTGGTCCTAATTGAATGTATTGAGCTCCATTTGGTCTTACTTTGGTCAATGGCTCCATTTTAGTCACTAGGAAGTTTTAGATAGCCAAAGGATGATGTAATGAGCCTGTTTTGGTCCTAATTGAGTGTATTGAGCTTCATTAAGTCTTACTTTGGTCAATGACTCCATTTTAGTCACTAGAAAGGTTTAAATAACCAAAGGATGATGTAATGAGCCTATTTTGGTCCTAATTGATTGTATTGAGCTTCATTAGTTCTTACTTTGGTCAATTCTACCATTTTAGTCACTAGGATGGTGTAGATAACCAAAGGATGATGTAATGAGCCTATTTTGGTCCTAAATGAGTGTATTGAGCTTCATTAGGTCTCACTTTTGTCAATTCTTCTATTTTGGTTACTACGAAGGTTTATATAACCAAAGGATGATGTAGGTAGCCTTTTTCGGTCCTAATCGAGTGTATATAACTTCATTAGGTCTTACTTTGGTCAATTCTGCCAAAGGATGATGTAATGAGCCTATTTTGGTCCTAATTGAGTGTATTGAGCTTCATTAGTCCTTACTTTGGTCAATTCTTCTATTTTAGTCACTAGGATGTTGTAGATAACCACAGGATGATGTAATGAGCCTATTTTGGTCCTAATTGAGTGTATTGAGCTTCATTAAGTCTTACTTTGGTCAATTCTTCCATTTTAGTCACTAGCATGGTGTAGATAACCAAAGGAGGATGTAATGGGCCTATTTTGTTCCTACGTGAGTGTATTGAGCTCCATTTGGTCTTACTTTGGTCAATGGATCCATTTTAGTCAGTAGGAAGGTTTAGATAGCCAACGGATGACGTAATGAGCCTATTTTGGTCCTAATTGAGTGTATTGAGCTCCATTTGGTCTAACTTTGGTCAATGGCTCCATTTTAGTCACTAGGAAGTTTTAGATAGCCAAAGGATGATGTAATGAGCCTCTTTTGGTCCTAATTAAGTGTATTGAGCTTCATTTGGTTTTACTTTGGTCAATTCTTCCATTTTAGTCACTAAGAAGTCTTAGATAACCAAAGGATGATGTAGTGAGCCTTTTTCGGTCCTAATCGAGTGTATTGAGCTTCATTAAGTCTTACTTTGGTCAATGACTCCATTTTAGTAATTAGGAAGGTTTAGATAACCAAAGGATGATGTAATGAGCCTATTTTGGTCCTAATTGTGTGTATTGAGCTTCATTAGTTCTTACTTTGGTCAATTCTACCATTTTAGTCACTAGGACGGTGTAGATAACCAAAAGATGATGTAATGAGCCTATTTTGATCCTAATTGAGTGTATTGAGCTTCATTAGGTCTCACTTTGGTCAATTCTTCTATTTTAGTTACTACGAAGGTTTATATAACCAAAGGAGGATGTAATGGGCCTATTTTGTTCCTAATTGCGTGTGTTGAGCTCCATTTGGTCTTACTTTGGCCAATGGATCCATTTTAGTCACTAGGAAGGTTTAGATAGCCAACGGTTGATTTAATGAGCCTATTTTGGTCCTAATTGAGTGTATTGAGCTCCATTTGGTCTTACTTTGGTCAATGGCTACATTTTAGTCACTAGGAAGTTTTAGATAGCCAAAGGATGATGTAATGAGCCTATTTTGGTCCAAATTAAGTGTATTGAGCTTCATTTGGTTTTACATTGGTCAATTCTTCCATTTTAGTCACTAAGAAGTCTTACATAACCAAAGGATGATGTAGTGAGCCTTTTTCGGTCCTAACCGAGTGTATTGAGCTTCATTAGGTCTTACTCTGGTCAATTCTTTAATTTAATCTCTAGAAAGGTTTAGATAACCAAAGGGTTATGTAATGAGCCTATTTTGGTCCTATTTGAGTGTATTGAGCTTCATTAAGTCTTACTTTGGTCAATGACTCCATTTTAGTCACTAGGAAGGTTTAGATAACCAAAGGATGATGTAATGAGCCTCTTTTGGTCCTAATTGTGTGTATTGAGCTTCATTAGGTCTTACTTTGGTCAATTCTTCCATTTTAGTCACTAGGATGTTGTAGATAACCAAAGGATGATGTAATGAGCCTATTTTTGTCCTAATTGAGTGTATTGAGCTTCATTAAGTCTTACTTTGGTCAATGACTCCATTTTAGTCACTAGGAAGGTTTAGATAACCAAAGGATGATGTAATGAGCCTATTTTGGTCCTAATTGTGTGTATTGAGCTTCATTAGTTCTTACTTTGGTCAATTCTACCATTTTAGTCACTAGGATGGTGTAGATAACCAAAAGATGATGTAATGAGCCTATTTTGATCCTAATTGAGTGTATTGAGCTTCATTAGGTCTCACTTTGGTCAATTCTTCTATTTTAGTTACTACGAAGGTTTATATAACCAAAGGAGGATGTAATGGGCCTATTTTGTTCCTAATTGCGTGTGTTGAGCTCCATTTGGTCTTACTTTGGCGAATGGATCCATTTTAGTCACTAGGAAGGTTTAGATAGCCAACGGTTGATTTAATGAGCCTATTTTGGTCCTAATTGAGTGTATTGAGCTCCATTTGGTCTTACTTTGGTCAATGGCTTATTTTAGTCACTAGGAAGTTTTAGATAGCCAAAGGATGATGTAATGAGCCTATTTTGGTCCTAATTAAGTGTATTGAGCTTCATTTGGTTTTACATTGGTCAATTCTTCCATTTTAGTCACTAAGAAGTCTTAGATAACCAAAGGATGATGTAGTCAGCCTTTTTCGGTCCTAATCGAGTGTATTGAGCTTCATTAGGTCTTACTCTGCTCAAATCTTCAATTTTAGTCATTAGGAAGGTTTAGATAACCAAAGGGTTATGTAATGAGCCTATTTTGGTCCTAATTGAGTGTATTGAGCTTCTTTAGTTCTTACTTTGGTCAATTCTACCATTTTAGTCACTAGGATGGTGTAGATAACCAAAGGATGATGTAATGAGCCTATTTTGGTCCTAATTGAGTGTATTGAGCTCTATTTGGTCTTACTTTGGTCAATGGCTCCATTTTAGTCACTAGGATGTTTTAGATAGCCAAAGGATGATGTAATGAGCCTATTTTGGTCCTAATTAAGTGTATTGAGCTTCATTTGGTTTTACTTTGGTCAATTCTTCCATTTTAGTCACTAAGAAGCCTTAGATAACCAAAGGATGATGTAGTGAGCCTTTTTCATTCCTAATCGAGTGTATTGAGCTTCACTGAAAGTGTATGTGTGCACGAGAAGGGGGGGTTGAATCGTGCAAGTTTTAAAAATTATTTCTTAAAACTCATAAGGTAGAATTAAGAGTTTGCAGCGGAAATTATTTTCTGAGAAGATTAAGTTTCTGAGAACTTAGTCTTTCTGAGAAAGTTCCTTTCTGAGCAATTTTAAGAAAATGACTTTACGTTAGAATTTCTTAAACGCTTTCTGATTTTAATCAATAAAGTTTTTACAAGACTTCTTAATTAAAATCATGGCAAAGTTTTCCTCAAAGATTTATGCAAGTAAAGAGTAAGGGAGAAAAACTTAACACAAAGAATTTTATACTGGTTCGGTTATAACCAACCTACTCCAGTCGTCAACCTTCAGTTGAGAGTTCTTGGATATTCTTCTTAAAGTGCCTCCCAGATAACACTGCCTTTACCAAGTAAAGGACTTCCACCACTTCACAACCCGAAGTGGATTTCATTGCCTCACACTAGAGGACTTCCTTGCCTCCAACACTAGAGGACTTCTTTGCCTTAATCACTTAAGGACTTCCTTGCCTCACACTGAGGACTTCTTTGCCTTAAACACTTAAGGACTTAAACTGCATTCAACCAGCGGAGGACTTAGCGTTTTTCGGAAAGTTGTTTTTGCTTTGAAAACGAACTACTAAGATTAAGTTACAGACTTAATTTGACCCTTAGTAGACTTCTAGATTTAACTTACAAGTGTAAGAATTTACATCAATACAGAACTAGAAGATTTTCGCAAAGTTGAAAGAACAATTCCGTAAAATTGTCTTTCTGAGAAAGTTCTAAGTTTTCGCAGATTCAGCAGACTTTTTGCACGTTTAATCAAAGGTTTTTAGCGCAAGAGTTTCGTCACATTGCTCTGGAATTGAACTCATATATATAGGCATCAAAGAGCCGCGAAATTAGAAGTTTCACTTTGCTTATGTGGTTGTGTCCTTTTCAGAACGGCTCCCTGCTACAGTCAGCGCGAAATGAGGAACTTTTCAGAACTGCACAGTGCGCGTGTTCCCACTTCCTTAGCTAGTTGTAGCGAGCTTTCTGAGACTTCTTGCGATCCCTTGAGTCCAGACCCTTGGTTGCTTCTGAGTCCAACTTTCTGAGAGTTGTACGGACTTCTGAGGCGAACCTTCTGAGGGAAGACCCTTCTGAGAACTACTAGTCGCAAGGTCTTCTGAGACCCTTCTGAGGCGACAGTGTTCTTTCCTCAGAAACATGTTTTCACCTTCTGCGCTTCTGAGACATCCTTTCTGATATCTTTTGGCGCTATGATTTTATCAATTGATCTCGAGGCTACTTGATGTTTTGTCTTGGTCTTTGCTCATGGTATTGCAATAATTTAAAGCTTTCTGAGACACTTAGCGCACATATTAGTACAACCTTAAGTAAAATTTTTATACTTATGGCTTACCTTGTTATCATTAAAACTTTCATTGCTCTAAGAGAATTATGTCTAATTCTCTCAGAGGTGTTTCTGAGTAAGTCTTAAGATAACAACTTAAGCTTACAATCTCCCCCTTTTTGATGATAACAACTTAAGTCTTAAGATAATAATTTTGCTTAAGTTCAGAAGTGTTTCTGAGTAAGTTCACAACTTAGAAGGCTGTGATAATCAACAGTTAAAGTATGCAATGTATGATTACTGTTTGAGATTATCAATTACATAGCGTGTATTTCTTGATGAATATACGTATGAAATTCAGAAATACCAGGCTAAGTAAATCAATAGATGCCAAATAATTAAGAATAAGCATGAAATCCCAAAATAATGATTTTTCATTGATGGTTTTGTAGAGATACAAAATATTTGGCTCCCCCTAAGTTGTTGCTCCCCCTAAGTCCTAGCCTAGTGTTTACGTATAGCCAATGTACAAAAATTTTATCATTTATCTACTCCCCCTTTGTTATATCAAAAAGGGTGGCTAAGACATAAACGCCATCATTGACTTAGAACTACTGCCTTCTGGCAATGTAGCGTAGCAGCTGGCATATCTCCATGAGAATCTCGCTCTGAGTTGCATTCGGAGCGCATTCTGGAGGTAGTTCAGAGGAAGTGGAAGGCTGTTGAGAAGATGAGGGTGGAGATGGAGGAGGGCGAGAGACTTCAGCCTCAAGAACCTCATCGATGATATCCCTCTGTTGATATTCAGGAAGTTCTTCTTCTTGGACAACTTTGTCTTCAATAGCAGCGAGTTCAATAGAAGGCTGCCTCTGAGTGTCCTCAGAAACTAGAGCAAGGTCTAGATCAGAAGGTTGCCGAGCTGATGGTTGCTCTATAGCACCAGAAGTCTGAGCATCTTCGGAGAGGTTGAAAGTTGAGATCTGGCTATGTATGGCTTCAATGCACTTCAACTTCTCAGTTCGACCAAAGAAAGGCCAAAATTGCACAGAGGGTGGTGTGACTACCAGTCTTCCCAGCTGGAAGCCAGGACTAATCATCGAGTCCGTAATTGAGAAGGTAGGACCCTGTTGATTGAAGGATGGAGGAGGAACTTCTGTTAGATCTAGAGGAGGAACCTCTCGTTCATTCTGAGAGTCCTTCTCAGATAGAGTTCCTTCCAAGGAACTGTGGGCCACAAATGCCTCAGCTGTTGCAACGCCGGCAGCGATGGTAGCGTCAGCGCCCACCTCTGAGCTGAGCCCAGTGCTGGTGGTCCCTGGCACTACTTCATGTGTTGAGACATGAGTTTCCTCATGTTCCGGAGGGATCTCAGAAGAGAGAGGACCAACCTCAGAAGTTGGTTCAAGTAAGGCTTCCTCATGCTGTAGTTGTTGTTGTGGTTGCGTCTGAGCAGCTTCTGGAGTCTCAGAGGGTTGATCCAGTTCCTTCTGGACATCAAGCATTGTCTAAGCCAGTGACTCAGCATTCACAGCAGCAGCCTCGGTTGTGGTTGCCTCAGAGAGTTCCACCATAGAAACCTCAGAGGTCTTCTTCTGTGGCTCTTTCTTGGAGCTTCCAGCATCTGGAGTGTGATGTTCAATGCGGAAGCTTGCCGCATCTTCTTCCTCAGACGAAGAATCAGCAACATTTCCTCCATGCCCCTGAACGTCTTCTCTGGTTGGAGAGACAGTCCCAGAGGGGGAGGAGTGATGAGAAGCTTCTGCTTCTTCTTCAGCAGTAGTAACAGCTGCGGTAGTAGTGGCAACAGCAGCAACTGCTATAATTTCTTTACCCGTCGACTTCGGCGGGCTCTGTTTCTTAGTGGTTTTTATCCCCACTCCTTTGTGAGACTTTCCCTGATAATTCAAGGAATGTAGGAGTTTAGTTTTAAATTTGGTGGGTTTAAAACCAGCAACAGAATCAGAAACAGGAATTGAAGTAGAAGAAGATTTAAGAAAGGAAGGTGGAGTTTTAGAGTAAGCTTTTACCAAAAGACCACGTTTCTTTTTCCCTTCTAGTGGCACGTCTGGGACTTGGAGAGTTGGAGGTGTTTTCCTCTTTCTGGTCATGGGTTGCTCAGACGTTGTTTCTTCTGAGTCTTCAGCAGCCTCAACAACCTCAGGTTCCTTCTGAGGAGTCTTCTGAGCTTCCTCAGAAGCCATACTCCTTGTCACCCTTGTTGGAGAAGGGTGAGTCACCTTTGGCTGCTTCTTCTTCCTTTCTGAGGGGTCAGAAGCCTTTTCCTTTCCTTTCTCAGCCTTAGAGGGCTGTTTGGTGCTAGCAGCTCCCTTGTAAGGCTTTGCTTCCTCCTTCTTCTTAGGTGCCCCCGTCTCTGGTACCTTCTTCTTCTTGTGTTGTTGAAGGTGACCATGGTGAATTTGCTGTGGTTGAAGACGTATTCATAGTCTTCAAGGGGAAAAGAGAAGTGATTTAAGATCTTGGTCAAAAGACTCCCATAGGGTACACTTGTAAGCGCTCTTTTAGGATGTGCTTGGTGCATCATGTAGTTTAGCACCATCCTCCCAAAAATCAACCCTCTCTTTCTTCAGCAGATGGTAAAGTAGACATGCGTCCATGGTGGTCACATTCCCCATGTCTCCAATCCGAGGGAGAAGGGTATGCTGGATAACTGAGAAGATGATTCTGGCTTCTTGCGTGAGATGAGGCACCTTCACGCCCTTGAGTGGTAGACTGTTGCTACCAGTTAGAAGTGTTACTACTTCTTCTTCTGAGTCATCTACCTCCTTGACCCATTCTGGGTCGTCGGCGATGACAGCACCACCATTTAAGGTCTTGAAAATTTTTGTTGATGTCAGAGGAGGAGAAGCGGATCTGTTGATCAGCAATCGTGCTCTTGACCCCTTTATTGGTGAACCTTTCTATTTGCGAATAGAATGCTCTCACCACATTTGGGTAGCACACGTCCTCGGAGCTCATCATGGCTGGCCATCCAGGTTGCTTGAGGAAAGTAAGTTGAAGTTCATCCACTTGATTGTATACGTTGAGAGGTAGTATCCTTCCCATAGCAAGATTTCTTGGAAGATAAGTCTGTGTGGAATAGGGATTGCATCTCCTCATTGTCGTAGAGAATATCTTCGGATACTTCATTGAGGTTGTTTGTCATTAAGCCTTAATCTCTCCAGAGAAGGCCATTTTGGAAGAAAGATTAAGTTTGAGAAGAGATGAGAGGAGATAGAGAAGAACAAGAGAGTAGAGATAGCAGAGAGAGAGAGAACAAATGAAGATTGGAAAGCGAGGAGAGGATTTGGCAGAGTTTTGGTATGTTTTAAGCGCAAAGTGCTCAAATGGAACAATGCATGAGTATTTATAGAACTGGCTTGTAACTAGCCGTTTCTGACGCTTATCCAAAAGTTACCGTTGGTAACTTGTTTCTCGGAAGGTACCCTTCTGATAGAAGTGGTCCTTCTGAGAAATACTCCTTCTGAGAAATGTTTCAGAAGATCTCCTTTCTTGAGGAATGAGTCTTCTGAGAACAAATTTTCTCAGATAGAGTTTTCTGTGTTTTTCTTACTTCTAGCTGAGAAGCTTAGTTCTATTGTTTGTCTCAGAGTCTAAACTAGGACTAAGGGGGTTTCTAAGAAAAAGTTTTTAATTTCAAAGTACTTAGAAACGTCTTAGATTGAGAAGTCCTTTCAGAACATTGAAACGATCCTCGGGTAAAGGCTTTGTAAATATATCTGAGATTTGATCCTCAGTATTCACAAATTTAAGTTCAATGTCGCCTTTTTGCACATGATCCCGAATAAAATGATGTTTTATATCAATGTGCTTGGATCGAGAATGCTGAATAGGATTCTTAGCTAAGTTGATAGCACTTGTATTATCACAGAGGATAGGAATTTTGGTGTACCTTAATTGATAATCAAGTAGCTGATTCTTAATCCAGAGCATCTGAGAACAGCAGTTCGCAGCAGATACATATTCAGCTTCAGCAGTTGATAGGGCGATCGTATTTTGCTTCTTGCAAGACCAAGTGATCAAGCATTTTCCAAAGAAGCAGCAGCAGCCACTTGTGCTTTTGCGATCGATCCTATCTCCAGCGTAGTCAGCATCACAATATCCTACAACATCAGAAGAACAACCTTTCTCGTACCAAAGACCAAGATTAGTAGTTCCACTTAAATATCGTAAAATTCGTTTAACTGCAGTTAAATGTGATTGCTTAGGCTTAGACTGGAATCTAGCACAGATCCCAACACTGAGTTGGATATCTGGTCTGGAGGCAGTTAAGTAGAGAAGTGAGCCAATCATCCCTCGATAGTTGCTTTCTGAGACTTTCTCACCATTTTCATCCATGTCATTACTTGAGAGGGATGCATGGGAGTGCTCATGGGTTTGGCCTTATCATCAGAAACTTCCTCAGAAGTTCTTTGGTATACTTCTCTTGGTGGATAACTGTCCCTTCTGACTCTTGCTTGATTTGCAATCCTAGGAAGAATTTTAATTCTCCCATCATGCTCATCTCGAATTCACCTTGCATAAGCTTGGAGAATTCTTTGCAAGGCATTCATTGGTCGCGCCAAATATTATATCATCACATAAATCTGGACAATCAAGAAGCCAGAGTCTTCTGAGAGTGTAAAGAGAGTTGTGTCCACTTTCCCTCTTGAGAATCCGTTTTTAAGTAGGAAAGAGCTCAATCTATCGTACCAAGCTCTTGGAGCCTGTTTCAGACCATAGAGAGCCTTTGTAAGCTTAATACGTGATCCGGGAATGCATCATTCACAAACCAGGAGGTTGTTTTACATAAACTTCCTCAGAAAGGTATCCATTCAAGAAGGCAGACGTAACATCCATCTGATAGAGTTTGAAACCTTTATGTGCAACAAAAGCTAGCAACATTCTGATAGCTTACAATCTTGCGACTGGAGCAAAAGTTTCATCGTAGTCTATCCCTTCTTGTTGGTTGTACCTTGAGCAACCAATCTAGCCTTGTTTCTCACGACTTGACGTTTCATCAAGTTTGTTTCGAACACCCATTTAGTCCCAATGACACTCTTGCCTTTGGGCTTCTGAGTTAGTTTCCAAACTTGATTTCTCTCGAATTGGTCAAGTTCATCCTGCATGCTTTTACCATCTAGGATCATCTAACGCCTCTTCTATGGAGTCTGGTTCAAGTTCAGAAACCATAGCAAGATTTGTGTAGTTCCTTCTGGTTCTTACGCCACGTTCTGGATTACCCAAGACTTCATTCTGAGAGACGTTCTTCAAGTCTCTTGAGCCTCTAATCCTTTAGGAGTAGGGTTATGAGAAGGAGACACAGAAGGTTCTCTTTCTGAGTCATCAGAGGCTTGACCTTCTGAGAACCTAAATTCCATTGCATTTGGAGAAGTAGATTCTCTAGGTTCTGGAGCTTCAATGATGCTACTAGATTTTTCTTTAGATAGAGATGGTTGTTCCATGGGTTGGAAGTCAGTCTCATCATCTATAAGAATTTTCTTTTTAGCTTTCTCAGAAGAGATGTTGATTTCTCAAACTCATCTTCTAAGTCTGCATCTTTCTGAGACATGTCCTTACTGAGTTCTTTGAACTTAATATGGATTGTCTCTTCAACACATTTACTCCTTTTGTTATATACTCTGTAAGCTTTAGAGACTGAGGAGTATCCTAGGAAATCCATCATCGGACTTAGGATCAAACTTAGAGAGTTTGTCCTTTGTGTGAGAATAAACAAGAAGAACAAATACATGGAAATAAGAAATGTTTGGTATTTTATTCTTCCATAGCTCGTAAGGAGTCTTTTTCAGAATTGGTCTCAGAAAGACTCGATTCTGAATGTAGCATGAAGTGTTAACTGCTTCAGCCAGAAACTTTGACAGTCCGCTTTCTAAGAGCATTGTTCTTGCCATCTCTTGAAGGCTTCGATTCTTTCTCTCAGCTACTCCATTTTGTTGAGGAGTTCTGGGAGATGAGAATTCGTGAGCAATGCCCAGATTTCACAAACTTTTCGAAAGCATGATTCTCAAATTCACCACCATGATTGATCTGATGGCATGAATGTGCGAATCCTTTTCAGTTGAAACTCTTTTCGCAAATGCTTTGAACTTCTCAAAGTTTCTTCCTTAGAAGCTAGAAGAAAATCCAAGTGAATCTGGAGTAATCATCCACTATGACAAGACATAGCGTTTTCCAGAAAGAGAAGCCGTTCTGGTTGGTCCAAGAGATCCATGTGGAGTAGTTCCAGTGGTTTCTGAGTAGAAATACCACTTTTACTGGAAAGGAAGCTTTGGTCTGTTTCCCTTTTTCACAGAAGTCGCAGGTTGCATCCTTCTGATACTTAATTCTGGGAAGGCCTTTACAAGTCCTTTCTGAGAGAGTTCAGAAAGAAGTCTCATATGGGCATGACCAAGTTTCTTATGCCATAGCATTTGTCTCTTGGACAGAGACAAGGCACTCCACGTTTGATCGTTTAGATCATCCAGATGGATAACATAGATGTTACCAGCACGTTTTCCTTCCAGAACGATCTTGTCGTTTGTGAGATTAATCACATGAATATTGGCATAAAACTCAACCTTTAAGCCTTTGTCACAAAATTGACTAATGCTTAATAGATTGTGAGTTAAACCATCGACCAAAGTACATCTGAGATTGGTGAAAGGAATCCTTACCACATCTCCGATTGCAGTGACCTTCCTTAGCGCATCACCGAATCACATTGTTCCGCCTTTCTTGGGCTTGAGGCTTCTGAACCAGTGCTTGCTTCCAGTCATGTGCCTCGAGCAGCACTGTCAAGGTACCATGCTCATCGTGGTGGTGGAGCAGCGCTTGATGATGTACCTGCAGTCACAAAGTTAACAGATTAGGTACCCATTCTTTGTTGGGTCCTTGCTTGTTAGCTTTCTTGGACTTTTGCCTTCTTTTCTTAGAAGGGTCATGGTTTGAAAGTCAGAGACCTTTGTTTGCCCTTTTCAGAAGCACTTGCTTTCTGAGAAGTTTTACCTTCTGAGAGGGGTTAGTCTTCTTAGAAGGCTTTGCTTTCTGAGTTTTCTTTGAGCCTTCTGAGGCTTAGAGATTTTCCTTTATCCACATAGGACATTTTTCAGAACCATGGCCACTTTTAAAACATGCGATGCACATGCGAGGTGATTTAGTTAAGATGGATCAATATCATTTGGTTCGAAGATTTCTTCATAACCAAGTCCACTCTTATCCTTGTAAGGTCTTTGACACCAAGTAAGAGTGTCATCATTTTTTCACCCTTGACCATCTTAACTAAGTCAGAAGTGAGAAGCTCATTTGTCTTTTGTATTCTATCAAGCAGTTCGGCTTTTCAACAGTTACAGAAGACATTGTTTCTAAGCTTGGTAGAGGTTGTGACTTTCAGATATCTATTTTTAAAGTCATCTCTTTCAGCCTTAGGTTCTCTACTTCTTGAATTAGTCTAGCATTTTCAGCCTCTAATGTTTAAAAGACTTCTTAGTTTGCTGAAATTGTTAGCTAATTCGTTTGAGTCTCTCAGAAGTTCTTCATAGAGTTCTGAGATCTCATTGTATGAGTGTGAGAGAGGAGGAGAGTTTGGTACTTTTCTGACTCAGATTCTGTTTCCAGAATATAATCAGTACCGGCCATGAAGCAGACATTCGCTTCCTCTTCACTAGCTGACTCAGAGCCTTCTCTTCTGAGTCACTCCATGTAACAGCCATTGCCTTCTTCTTCTTCTTGGGAATGAACTTCTTCTTTCCTTGTTCTGAGGACACTCCGTTCTGAAGTGGCCTTTTCTCCACAGCCGAAACATGTGGCATCAGAAGGTTTTGACTTTCCTTTTCTAGGGGTGATCTCTTTGTCTTTGCTTGGTCTTCTCTTCCAAGCTTTCTTCATTTTCCTTACTAGAAGAGAGATGTCATCTTCATCGGAATCTGAGTTTTGATCGTTTTCAGACTCAGATATTTCTTCAGCCTTTAGGGCTTTTGAAGTCTTTTTGATCTGACTTTTCAGAGCCAGAGCTTTCTGAGGTCTTGAGGATGAAGATGGTCCTCCAAGCAGTCCTTCAAGCTCAATCTCGTGAGTTCTGAGTGAGCCAAACAATACATCTAAACCCAGCTGGTTTAGATCCTTTGCTTCTTGGATTGCTGTCACCTTTGGGCGCCACTTGGCAGAGAGGCTTCTGAGAATTTTCCTCACCATCTCAGCGTTGGAGTAGGTCTTTCCCAAGACCTTTAGCTGATTTATGATGTGGAGAAACCTTATTGACATGTTGTTAATGGTTTCCTCAGGTTGCATGCAGAAGGACTCGTACTTGTGTACGAGAATTGATACCTTGGTTTCCTTGACTTCATCATTTCCTTCATGCAGCATGTGTAGTCTCTCCCAAATTTCTTGAGCGGTGTCACACGACACAATCTTGTCGTATTCTACCTTGGGCAAGGCGCAGAGAAGAATGTATTTAGCTTTGAAGTTGAGTTGTATCTTCTCCTTCATCTCTTGAGTCCATTCGTCCTTAGGGACTCGTCTTGTATAGGTTCTGAGTGCTGGAGGTGCCACTCCTGGCTCAGCGTCTGTTGCAACTACAGCATCCTCTGTAATTGTCTGCAGAGGCTGATAGTCTCCATTCTCGATCCTATCCCATAAATCCATACTGGTGTGCTTGATGAATAGCGTCATCCTGTCACGCCAGTAGTCGAAGCTGTCTCCGAGAAACATCGGAGGTCTGTTTATTGAAGCCCCATCTGATATGAATGCGGCTGGTGAATTCATATTTCCCTTCGTGGATCTTTTTCCTTGACACTGCGAAGTGCTCAACCCCTTAAGGACCGAGCTCTGATGCTAATTGAAAGTGTATGTGTGCACGAGAAGGGGGGGTTGAATCGTGCAAGTTTTAAAAATTGCTTCTTAAAACGTTTACTTAGAAAGTTGTTTTTACTCAGAAGGTAGATTTAAGAGTTTGCAGCGGAAATTGCTTTCTGAGAAGATTAAGTTTCTGAGAACTTAGTCTTTCTGAGAAAGTTCCTTTCTGAGGAATTTTAAGAAAATGACTTGAAGTTAGATTTTCTTAAAAGCTTTCTGACTTTGATTAATAAGGTTTTCGCGAGACTTCTTAATCAGAATCGTGGTAGAGTTTTTCTCAAAGTGTTATGCAAGTGAAGAGCAAGGGAGAAAAGCTTAACACAAAGAACTTTATACTGGTTCGGTTATAACCAACCTACTCCAGTCCTCAACCTTCAGTTGAGAGTTCTTAGATATTCTTCTTAATATGCCTTCCCAGACAATACTGCCTTTACCAAGTAAAGGACTTCCACCACTTCACAACTCGAAGTGGATTTCCTTGCCTCACACTAGAGGACTTCCTTGCCTCCAACACTAGAGGACTTCTTTGCCTCACAACAGAGGACTTCCTTGCCTCACAACAGAGGACTTCCTTGCTTTAACCAATTAAGGACTTTGAACTTTGCCTCAAACACTAGAGGACTTAAAACTGCCTTCAAACAACGAAGGACTTAGTGTTTTTCGGAAAGTTGTTTTTGCTACGAAAACCAACTACTAAGATTAAGTTACAAACTTAATTTGACCCTTAGTAGACTTCTAGATTTAACTTACAAATGTAAGAATTTACACCAATTCATAACTAGAAGATTTTGCAAAGTTAGAAGAACAATTTTGTTAAAATTGTCTTTCTGAGAAAGTTCTAAGTTTTCGCAAAATGATTTTCAATTCAATAGAGTTTTTGCACGTTTAATCAAGAGTTTTAGCGCAAGAGTTTCGTCACAATGCTCTGGAATTGAACTCATATATATAGGCATCAAAGAGCCGCGAAATTAGAAGCTTTCACTTTGCTTATGTGGCTGTGCCCTTTTCAGAACGGCTCCCTGCTACAGTCAGCGCGAAATGAGGAACTTTTCAGAACTGCACAGTGCGCGTGTTCCCACTTCCTTGGCTAGTTGTAGCGAGCTTTCTGAGACTTGCTTGCGCTCCCTTGAGTCCAGACACTTGGTTGCTTCTGAGTCCAACCTTCTGAGAGTTGTACGGACTTCTGAGGCGAACCTTCTGAGGGAAGACCCTTTTGAGAACTGCTAGTCGCAAGGTCTTCTGAGACCCTTCTGAGGCGACAGTGTTCTTTCCTCAGAAACATGTTTTCATCTTCTGCGCTTCTGAGACATCCTTTCTTATATCTTTGGCGCTATGATTTTGTTAATTGATCTCGAGGCTACTTGATGTTTTGTCTTGGTCTTTGCTCATGGTATTGCAATAATTTAAAGCTTTCTAAGACACTTAGCGCACAGATTAGCAAAACCTTAAGTAAAATTTTTATACTTATGGCTTACTTTGTTATCATTAAAACCTTCATAACTCTAAGAGAATTATGCCTAATTCTCTCATAAGGGTTCTGGAGCTTACATGTTCCACCCCCATAAACCGATGTTTTTATTATCTTCATTTTATTCCAACTGCATACAAAACCCCCCAATTGTGACAAACCATCATACAACTAGTCTTGTGCATTACTCTCTTAGCCATTCCTTGTGAGAGACGACCCTGGTTTCCACTAAACTATATTAGGGGAACTTGTTTTTAAAAATAATTAAATTTATGGTTGACACGACACAGCCATCACTATCCTTTTTCGCATACACAGTCTCTCTCTAGAAATCCTTATTTCTCTGTTTCTCGCTACTAGCATAGTGAGTTTCAGAAAAGCATCAAGGTGGGTGTTTGACATCCACAACTACTGTGTGGATATCTCTAGGCCGCCACTACACTTGCGACAGAAGAGTTTGACATAGCTCTTTGTGAAGATTTGAAGAGTTCAAGAATTCAAGAATTGAAGAGTTCAAGATTTGAAGAGTTCAAGAATTCAAGAATTGAAGAGTTCAAGATTTGAAGATTCAAGATTTGAAGAGTTCAAGATTTGAAGACTTCAAGAATCGAAGAGTTCAAGAATTCAAGATTTCAAGAGTTGAAGAATTCAAGAACAAGAACTTTTGAGGAACAAGTGTTGTTCGCAAATCGTGTTGGATCACGTTTCAACAAGTAATTCATAGATGAATCATGTTCATTCACATGGGTCCTTGGGTGGGAATTTCATAAAAAATTTTGTTTTCCGCTGCGCCTTTATGCGTGATTTCCCAACATAATCAAACTCATAATAAATTAGTATTTTGCATCTATGTTTTAGTATTTTACCTCTGTATAAATTTTTTAACCTCTTCAAAGTCAGCATTGATGTGGAGTACTGAATTGTAGGTGTTATTAAAAACTCTTATTTTATCTGTTCAAATTATAAACCAAAAAAATGTTAATTTATCAAAAAAAATCAAAGGATGAGAATTGAAATATTGTATATAAATTTACAATTGAATTTGTTGATCTTGGCAAATTGCAGCATAACCACATAGTCCTTAGAAACATATGCTTTTAGATGATTAACAAATTGAGTTGCATATTGATCCCATAATGTATATTCAAGTTTTTCCTCACAACTACATTTATCATTGTAAAATATATTAAAAAAAATTAGAGCACTTTTGCAGAAAAAAAAATAAATTATTCATAGCAAATTTAGATAAATAGAAATTAGTTATGAATTATTATGTTTTTACTAACCCAAATTCCTCAAGTTCTATTACAATATAATGATCACTTCTTCCTCCTTTGGACCATTCAGTTACATCTCCATATCCACACAATAATCCAATGACATCTGCACACAAAAAAATGAAGAGTTATGAGTGTCATTTAAAAAATGAATAGAAAATAAAAATAGTTTTCAATTACTCACCAATTAGATTACCATCAACATCAGTATGCTTCAATATGTTGGCATGACTCATGAAACAAAAGTCAAATTCAGGAATATGAGTTTTCACAACCTTCTTAACTCGAGTATCTTTTTTAAAAACAATTTTTGCCTATCTTCCTTTGACACTTTCAACGGTTAAATTTGAGATTACATAAACATTGCCTTCTTCAAATTGTTCTTCAAATAGATGGACAAGATAACCTCTGATAGTGCAGTGAATCCTATCACGCTACGAGGTTAGATTTTTAAGTAAATATTAAAATCAAATACTAAAAATAAATTGATAAAAGTATTGAGAAACACAAATAAATTGAGAAAAAACAAAAAGATAAACACAAATGTTAAAAATATACCTTTTCATCTATCAAGACCATTTCAATGCTAGGCTTGACTTTTTTTCTCGTTCCATGATGGTCCAACCCAAATCCTTAGCACCCTAACCTTCAACCTCCATTTTTTATCCTCTGGAATCCCTTCCAATTTGATATCCTTCACAAAATCAATTTTTGAAGTCATATTGGTAGAATATTATATTCTTCAAAAAAATAAACAAACTTGGAGAGATGTTCAAGTGATGATTGGTAATGATTCAATAGTTAGAATTTATAGTAAAATTTCAAGATTTTTTTTAATGACTAATCAATTACTATTAATAAAAAAAAATGTAACTGAAATCTAATAACTTATTAATAAATTTCATCAACCTAATACTTAATGAAATTGAATTGACATGTAATATAAAGTTATGGCATGTGAAAAGGTATATTACATACACATGATTTTAAATGATTAGAAATATAAAACATATTTTATTGAAATAAATTGATGCTCACTTAATAAAATTGAATTGATGTGTAATATAGAGTCATGTAGAGAAGGTTATAAAAAGATATAGCAAAGGTTTTAAATGATTACAAATATAAAATATATTTTATTGAAATAAATTGATGCACATAAAAATAGTAGAAAACCAAATGAATTTGGTTATATGTATGTATATATATTACTATTATTATCATTATTATTATTAATTAATTAATCAAATTTAAAAAATGTTGAGAAATGGAACAATTTTAATTTATAAGAAATAATATGAAAAAATCTAAGTGCATCACATCATCAAGTATAAAATGAGAATAAATGAGTTTGCTATCTCATATGTGCATAACTCAATGTATATGAAAGGTCAAGAGTTTGAATGTTTTAATAAATATTAAGGTCAATAAATAATAGTGATTAAATTAGAATAAAAAATAAAAAATTATATATAAAATGAATTTTATAAGAAAAAATCTAAGCTTGTCACATCATCAAACTTAACTTGAGAAACAATTTGGGTGTGCCACCTCATAGGTGCATAACCCAACTTTAGTATTATATAAATTTAAAAAATGTTGAGAAATGGAACAATTTTAATTTATAAGAAATAATATGAAAAAATTTAAGTGCATCACATCATCAAGTATAAAATGAGAATAAATGAGTATGTTATATATCTCATATGTGCATAACATATAAAAGGTCAAGAGTTTGGATGTTTTAATAAATATTAAGGTCAATAAATAATAGTGATTACAATATTAAAGTAATTAGAATAAAAAATAAAAAATTATATATAAAATGAATTTTATAAGAAAAAACCTAAGCTTGCCATATTATCAAACTTAACTTGAGAAACAATTTGGGTGTGCCACCCTCATAGGTGCATAACTCAACTTTAGTATTATATATATGCATGATATATGATACGATGAATAATGAAACTATTTGTTTTACATAAAACAAAGTTGGGGGCGTTATAAGAAAAGAAATTATTTGAATTTAAAAATTAGAAGAAAGAAAAAAATAAGTATATCAAATGACATTTCTTTATTTAATTTTAAAACTTAAGAATTAAACACTTTCATTAAAAATGTCATATCAATATGATGTAATTTGATAGAATAAAAATATTCATTTATTTTTAGATTAATGAATTTAAAATAATTTATGACATTTAAATTGAACCAATATGAATTAACATAAACTATATATTCAAGTAAATATTAATGGCTAAACTAAGAGAATAAATTCACAACAACTCAATTATATATTTAACACTATATATTTATTTTTAATTATTAAACACTTAATTTGTGCCTGATTACTTCAAAATAAACAATTGTTTGGCTTAAAATAAAATAATGTTGAGTCGGCTGAAAAAAACCTATAGCTTAATAATTAGTACAAAATTTAATTTTGATGGAATAACAATATAAAGATATCTTATACTATTATCCAATCAAAATATTCAATTTATATGACTTTTAAATAGTATGAGAAATAAAACATAATTATAATTTACATGACAATACAAGATTGGATAATTATATAAAAAAGTTAAACACAGTAAAAAAATTAAATGACAAATTTAATATATAATACGATGCTAGATATTTTTATCATAAACTTATTTTTACTTGTTTGTCCTTGCTTTTTCTTACTTACAAAAGCATAGATTTTAAGAGTATTGCTATAGGTAAATAAAAACAGTCAAAACAGTCAACAAGTTATGCACAATTTATATAATATAAATTACAAAATGAATATTATATGTTGTACACGTCATATATCATATATATGATGTGCATAACATATATCGTATGTTACAAAGAAAAATTATGTTGCAACATCTAATATATATTATATACATTATGTATTTATATTATATATATTGTATATAATATATTAACCATTTTAACTGAATTTTTATTATGCCCAATTATTTTTCACATTTTAATTACTGTGTCAAAAACCTAGTTCTCAAATTTGAACCCGTCTAACCAGTGCAACACAACACACTTGAAACCACCACGTGGCATAACAATAGCCACAGCAAGCAAACGACCGAAAAAGAAATGTTCACAAATGCAACTACATAGAAGTAATCCCCTTTTAATATATCTTCACAATGTAACTTGCATACAGCGAACACTCATTTTTACGGAGTTCAATTATGATACGCTGTAAAAAAAATTTTACTGCTAGTTAATTATATCTATTAATTTGTGTGACTTTTTAATTAGTTAATAGTTAAGTTAAAGATTTTTACTGATGTATTAATTTATGATTGAATATCAATATAAAATTATTTACACTAATATAAATTGAAATTAAACTCCATTTTTGCGGCGGACATTAATATATCCTTGGAAAAGTATTCCTTCTTCTACAAATAGAAGGAATAAATTAAGGGGGCGTTTGGCACATTACCGTGGAAGATTACCGGTAATCTAGATTACCTTGTAGATAGATTACATCCAATTAAATTACCGATAATCCACATTACCCTGTTTGGTATATACAAATAACATTACTTTGTTTGGTATATTAATTAAAAAGATTACAAGGTAATGTAGGTATATTACTATAATACTCTCTAAATAATTATAAAATGAATTAATCAAATATAATTATATTTTGAATTTAATATCAATATTTTCAGTTTTGACATTAATATAATTATTTAATAAAAATTAAAATCTATTAAAATAATTATAATATTTTTGCAAAAAGTACAACATAGAAAAAGTAAATATAATGCAATAAGTTAACAAAAAAAAAAAACTCAACAAGAAATATTCTTGCAACAGCAGCAAGGTAGTGCTCCGGGAAGGCTGGACGTGGTGCTCCGGGAAGGCTTGGCCTAAGCGAGGTCGCGCACAACCGCAACAAGTCGCGCGCAGCAGTAGCAGCAGGTCGCGCGCTGTAACACCCCGACTTTTATTAAGTCCTAATTAAGTGAGATTAAGGGTAATTGACCTTGGTTAGGATTTAATTCGGTTTGGGTGGATAAGTTTCTTCTAGTCAAACCCTTATGCGTGACGTGATTTAAGTGTGTATATATGTGTTCATTCTATGCTATGTGAATTACGTGTGTAAATTATATGTGATGATAATTATGTGTATTTATGTGAGTGTTGATTGTGTGTGGAGAGTATGTTGGATGCATATATGAGTTTTAATTGGTATTTAGATGATGCATATGGTTAGGAATGATGATATAAAATATTTATATGAGTTACATGATGTTGTTAGATAATATTAGTGTTATATATTATTATTTATTTTATTTTATTTTATTTTATGTGTCTATGTGTGTATTTTGATTTATATTTAAATATTAGAAAAATTATATGAGCATTATAATATTATTTGGGGGAATTTGGAGTGTTTTAGTAATTTAAGTGACGGTGGGCCCCACAATGACTCTTGACCTAGTCACTCCCTATATAAACACTAGTAACACTCTCCAATTGAGAAAAACACTCTCTTCCTTCTTCTTAGCCGCCATAGCCATCTTTCTCTCAAGAGCTCCCTAAGTCATTGTTACTCCAAACCACGAAACACCTATCAAACCTCACCCAATCCAAAAAAGAAACTCATATTCTTAATCCTCTCATCAAGCCGGACCTTTTTACCGATTCTGTTTCTCCGTTTAGAGTCTCCGGCATCACCGGACCGTTCGTGGGGCTAGAGAAAGAGGTTTCCAACGAGAGCAACGTCGGGAAAGGGTTTCTCTTTGCATATTTCGAAATTGTCTTCAAGAGGTAGGGGTTAGACATTCTATTTTCATGCATATTGATGATGATTTTATGAGATTAATGTGATGATCATTTTTCCCATTAGGAATTTTTGTGCCTTATTATTATTATTATTATTATTATTATTATTATTATTATTATTATTATTATTATTACGTAGTTCTATGCAGCGCTTGGTTTTTGTTTTTATATATATGTGTGCGTATGGCTGTAGCGTTTGGCTTTTTTTGTTTTTATATATATGTATGCGTATGGCTGCAGCGCTTGGTTTCTTTGTTTATATATATATATATATATATATATATATATATATGTATGCGTATGGCTGCGCTGGTTTGTGTTTTCTATATATAAATAAATAAAAAGACAGTTTATTTGTATATGTATATTACTATTACATATTATTATTATTACATAAATTTATACCTATTAACATGTATATTAGTTAATAATAGATAGATAACATGTAGAAATAATAATGATGATAATAATAATAATAAAAGAATAATACAGTAAGAACAACAAAATGTATAATATATGATACGTAATGATAATAGTAATAGTAACAATAATAGTATAGAAGACAAGATTAGTGATGAATAAAATATAAGAGTTTACAAGATACTTAAGGAAGGTGAACTGTACCCCCTCTTCCCCGTAATGTTTTAGGATGAGCTCATGCCTAGGGGCCGGATTGTAGGAGTAAGGATGGGAGGGAGGTTTTGCCATGTCTGACAGATTTAAAGTAAAAGTTAATGATAAGATGCTCTGAAAGAAAGTTCTGATAAATGTTCTGTTATGTTATATTTTCCCTGATTGTGATAGAAGCACATAGTACACTACACATGGGCCTTTAATTATGATATGTTATATGTATTAATAAAATGAACAAGATGCACTTAGGTAAGACGTTCCGGGAAAAGATTGATTTCAACTTATATCCGAATTAAACTCATTCATGCTTCACTTATTTTATAATTAAACCCGGGGCGGCTTCCTCTACTGAGTCACTTCCAGTGCTCACCCTATGTTTTTCCCACCTTTTAGAGGAGCAGACAGAGCAGGATGTCGGAGCACACGAGGAGCCCGTGCAGACTTAGTTTATGATATAGTTTCTTAGATATTAGAGACATGTTTTATTTCCTTATCAGACGTTATGACTTTTATGTTTCCGCTACGTTTATTTATTTATTATGCTTTCTGAGTCCGGACCTTTGTTAGCCGGCAGCTATTTATTTACTCGTATTTATGGTGGAATCTCATAGGTCACAGTTTTGGCTTATGGGGTGAAACCTAGTATTTATTTCATGTTTGTTACTTGATAAGAGTTATTTATATGATGAAGTATTTTTAGTAGATGTTTGTATCGCTTATTATTATCGTTGTATTTATGCGCAAGGCCCTTATTTTCTATACCGCAAATGATTTTCGAAAATTTACCCCCGCCTATTTTCCGCGTATTATATTTTAAATATAAAGATAAAACATGATAACATGATGTAACCCTTATGAAATGGCCTAAAATGACTTAAGCGTTAAGGGCTATCTAGTAGGGTGTTACACGCGCAGCAGCAGCATGGCGGCGAGCAGCAACAGTAGGTCAGCGAGCAGCAGCAACAGCAGGGCGACGAGCAGCAGAAGGGTGCGGTGGTTAAAGGGGAAGGCGCGGTGGGTGGTTGATATAGATTAGGATTTGTGTTACAGTAGTGTGTTAGGAAATTATAAAATTAGAAATGGTAGTGTAATTTGTTAGAGGGGTAATCGTGTAATAAAATAAATTAGAAGATTACCTGGGTGGTAATACAGATTGCCACCTGATATGATATGGGAGGGCGTATGGTACGAGGTAATCTGCATAAATTACCGGTAATCTTGCAATTAAATTACCTGGTAATCCAGATTGATTCGTTTGTTTTGAAAAAGATATTGGTAATGTGGATTACCTCCGTTTCATGTGGCAATCTGGATTACCACCCCTAGGTAATCTTCTAATTTATTTTATTACACCATTACCCCTCTAATAAAATACACTACTATTCATAATTTTATAATTTTTTAACACAAATCCATAATCTATCTCATTAACCCACGTTGCTGATGCTTGCAATCGTTCCCGCCTACTGCCCCACCACCATGTATAGTGGTCTCTTGCAAGCACCATACATACATGGTCGTCTCCGGCTACATACATATAAAGAACATTTCTCGTTTTTTTTAGTTATTGCATTTGATTTTCTATTTTGAACTATTTGCAAGAATATTTCTTGTTGGTGTTTTTTTTTAATTTATTGCGTTATATTTGATTTTTCTATGTTGCACTCTTTGCAAGAATATTATAATTATTTTAATGAATTTTTATTTTTAGTAAATAATTATATTAATGTCAAAACTGAAAAATATTGATATTAAATTCAAAATATAATTATATTTGATTAATTCATTTTATGTGTATTTTACGTATTTTAATAATATATATAATATAATTATATTTGATTAATTTATTTTATAATTATTTAGAGGGTATTATAGTAATATATATAGATTACCTTGTAATGTAGATAATATACCAAACAAAGTAATGTGGATTACCGGTAATCTTATTTGTATATACAAAACAAGATAATGTGGATTACCGATCATTTAATTGGAGGTAATCTATCTGCAAGGTAATCTAGATTACCGGTAACCTTCCGTACATGTCCGTACAATAGTTTTTTTTGTACGAACATGTACAGAAAGACGAATTTATCATCCTTTTTGAAATATGAAGGATCAAATTGGACTTTCTAATTCTGAGAGACCTGTCGCGACGTCCCCGTCCGGGAGGGGATAAAAATACGAGGATGAAGAAATCGTATCTTCATAGAGATTTAGAGTCGCCACCAATCAATTTCTTCATTAAACAATGAAATGGTCGATTGGACACCCAAGAAAAATGGTCTGCACAAACAGAGATTAGGTTCGGGGGTTGATTACAAGTAGGGAAGGTGTTAGCACCCTACAACGTCCGTTCCAAGAACGGTTACCCGTTAATCTGTGTTGTCTTAAAATTTGGTTTTATTGATCTTTTTTTTTTAAGATACATGTGCCCTGTTTATTAAAGGTTATGATTTAATAAATCTCGACTGAAGACCTTGAAAATATCAGGAAGAACTTATGCGATCGGTATCCCAATCTTCCCCTGAAATATGGATCATAGGTCTTTTTTATTAGAATGTAAAGATAAATAAGTGAATCTCAGATCTCAGAAACTTCAGGAAAAGTTTATCTGATCGATATCCCGATCCCCTCCTGAATTATGGACCGTAAATAGAATCACTTTATTTACTTGTAAGGATCATTAAAAGACTGGCATACAATCTTGAAAGTTCAAGGACAAGCTTATTTGATCGGTATCCCAATCCTTGCCTGAACTATAGATCATTGATTGAATTACCTTATTTGTTTATCGTAAAATGGTTTCCTCTACTAATTTTAAACTTTCAAGGAAAATCATAAATAATGATTAGCTCTACTAATTTTGAATTTTCGAGGAAATTCATGATATAGCCTCAAGAATATTAGGTAGATTTTTATGTGACTGGTATCCCGGTCATCTCCTAATTTTTCCATTGTCGGCCAAATAAATATTATTTTTGAATGGTTGACTTGACAGGAATTACCCGCTCCTACGTATCCTCTGGTACAATGAGGAAGTCAAAGTCACGTAGTTCTTACAAGATGATTTGTGAAGTGAATATTTTTTATTGTTTTGTTTTTATATTTTTATTTTATTTTTGTTTTATTTAAAACAGACTTAAAAGAAAAATGGGCTTTGAGCCCAAGAATAAAAAAAATAGCCTAAATAGGCATGGATCAAAAGTAAAGAGCAGCCCAAAATAAATAAGAAGTAAGCCACCCATTTTCTTAGCAATAATAATAATAACATACCACACACTCAAAACACGAATACATCACACACTCAGGTTTAGGTTATTTTCAATTTGGATTTGGGGATTTGAGGTGAGAGAGAGAGATGACGGACGGCCAGAGGAAGAAGACCGCGGCTCCGCTGCCACGCCCGGTCTCGGTGGTGTAGGGTTGGGGTTTGAAGAGGAGTGAGGCGGCTCGGCCGCTTAAGGAAAGAGAGAAACGAGAGATAGAGAGAGAGAGATTCGGATCGAGGAGCCGCCGCCGTCGCGGCTGCATGGCAGGAGGCAGGATCGGCGAGGAAGGAGGCGTAATCGAGGAGGCGCCTGTTGTTGCCGCTGCTTGGTGGTGAATGGGCGGCTGGAGAGCGAGACAGGGAGCCCGAGCGAGAAGAGACGACCGCGGTTGCGTGTCGCAGGAAGGAGCGGTGATCGCGTAGTTCGCGGCTGCCGGAAGGTGAAATCGGGAGGTGCCAGGGTTGCGACTCCGGGATGAGGCCGCCGCGAGTTTCATGGCCGCAGAGACCACCGCGGCTTTCGCAATGGTTGCCGGTTCTGCTGCTTCTGCTGGTTGCTGTCACTGATTCTGTGGCGGTGGTGAGGGCCTTCGCTGCTGCTGTGGCCGCCGTTAGCTTCTCCGACGGTGGTGGTGGTGAGGATGATGAATAGTGGTAATTCCCTTCTGTCTTGCTCTTTATTATTATTTTTTTGGTATTCTGTTTTTTTGTGTGTTTATATTGATATAATTGTGACTGTAATCTGGACCGGGATTAGATTGAAATTGATTCTTGATTTGTACTTGAATTGAGTGGGATTTATGTTTGATTTTGAACTTATTTGTGCGCTTTGAATTTTGATTCTGGTGTTGGTTTTGAATGAATTTCTGGAATGATATTTGGAATGGGATGATAGCTGAAGATTGAAATTGGTATTGTGAATTTCTTGGATTGGTTGGTGTTTCTCTTCTGAAATTTGTAATTGTGACTTTGAGTTGGAATTCGATTGTGTTTGTGTTTGATTTTTTGATGATTTCTGGAATGGTATTTGTGATGATAATTGAGGCTTATGGATGCTCTGTGTACGAGGGGGATTATAGAGTAGGATTGCAATTCGGATCCCCCTTAAGCTTCTCTATTTTTTCCATTTTATCCTGTTGTACTTAGTATTCAAACAAGAGGTATAATCGGTGCAAATGACACAATGAGTGCCAATATCTTTTCAACTTTCGGCTGAATGATTTTGGTTTTGTTTTGTTATGTATTATTAACTTGGCTCCATTATGTCATTCTGTAAGAAGTAAAAATGGGCCCTCTAGCCCAATTAGGTAAATTTCAATTAGGTGATAGAAATTACTATAAATAGGTGTAGTGATGAGGTAATTGGTATGCAAGAAATTAGTTGATTGATACTTCCCCTCTTTTGGAATTCCACTCTTGGAATTATTCTCTCTCAATTTCTCCCTGATTTTATCAATTCTATCATATTCTCTTTAATTCTTTCCTAATCCAATTTCTTACTCATTACAATGGTGCTTTCATTGGCCACCATTCTCAATTTTCATGGTGGTTTGCCGGACTCTATTAGAGAACAAATTTGCTCTGTGAATGAATATCATGATAGTTTTATTGAGTATTCCAAGAGTGTTCATGTTTCTGATCCAGAAATATGGCTACGATGCTTTCTCATGGGACTAAAATTTGAAATCTACAGAGAGGTTATACGAAAAAAATCCAAAATCTCTAATAGAGGCTTGGTTATTTGCAAGGTGCTGTGAATTACGGATTGAAGATCAGAAGCAAGAGGAGCAAACATTTTCAGAAGTAAATTTGGAAAAAACATATGATACAAAGGAAATATTAGATCCAGAAATTTCAATCGCAGATTCATCAACACAGCACTCATCTTCAACAAATTCAGAACAAAAAAAAATGCACAATTCAAAACACAACTCCAGAAAGCTCAATTATTCACAGAGACCTACAGGGAAAAAGCTCAAATCCAGATCTAGAGCCAGAAGAACTAGAACTGGAGATAGCGACAACAACAACGATTACCTCAGGCGGCGACAGAGAGCTTAGAGGCGTCGAGGACGTCACCTCCGCGATGGGAACGGGAGTGGCGCACAGCAGTGGGGAAGATCGGAGGTGGTCCGACTCTGAGCGGCAGAACGGAGCAGAGCACAACATTGGCAGTTCAAATCGAAGCGGCGGCGGTTCCAATCGATGCAGCGGTGCCGAGGACGGCACCTTCGCGGATGGGAAGGAGGAGGCGACTCCAGACGGTGGAGATGTGCAAAGTGACACCAAAGGACGCGGCGATGTTGTTGGCGACAACGATGTTTGGGTGGAGGTTTTTACATCTGCGTTGAGGACTCGAGAAACGATGATCCAAGGCGATGGAGATCTGATATGTTCCGACGACGAAGATGGCAGAGCAATCGGCGGAGCACCACCACCGGAGGTCGACGTGACTAAACACCCTCCTTACCGGCTCAGCGGCGGTTCCAGGCAGAGCAGAGGCGCCGAGGGCGGCGCCTTTGTAAAGGAAGAGGGTGACGAAACGACGCGGTCTTCCAGCGGCGCGACATCCCTAAAGCCATGGCAGAGTACATCCCGAAAGCCATGGCAGAGTCGAGATGGTGAGATCCATCGCGTTATGGTGCCGGCAGCGGCCATCCTAACGGCGGTGTTCCCATGGAATCGCACCAAGGAAACACTTGTCTTGAAGTTAATCGAAGAAGAAGATGATGCCGGCGATGACCGGAAGCTAAAGGAGGGGGCGGCAGCCATAGGTGGTGTTAGGTTTCTGGTTTATCACTCTGATGAAGCCCCAATAGGAAGAAGAAGCTGTGAAGAAGTTGGGCTAGGGTTTTCTCTCAACTTGGGCCAACTCCAGCTGTTTGTATCAGCTCAGTTTTGTTTATTATTTTTGGATGGGCTGAAATTTTTTCAATGGGATCCTGGTGGTAATTTTTATTTTTTGAGTAGTAGATTAGTAGAAATAAAATAAGAATAGGAGTATTATTTCTTTTGTCAATTGTTTGTAATTAGAATATAGAATTTTATTTTTTTCCACAACCTTGAGGGCAAGGTTGTCTTTAAGGGGAAGGTAATGTAAGAAGTAAAAATGGGCCTCTAGCCCAATTAGGTAAATTTCAATTAGGTGATAGAAATTACTATAAATAGGTGTAGTGATGAGGTAATTGGTATACAAGAAATTAGTTGATTGATACTTCCCCTCTTTTAGAATTCCACTCTTGGAATTATTCTCTCTCAATTTGTCCCTGATTTTATCAATTCTATCATATTCTCTTTAATTCTTTCCTAATCCAATTTCTTACTCATTACACATTCTCCACTAGCTAAATCATACTTATCATTTTTATTTGCAGGCAAATGATAGTGGTTGTAAAAGGGGTATGGAATTTTGGTTGAAGACAATTAGCTAGTGGAAGCTTTGAAGCAAAGCTCAAACAATGAGCACAACTTTATTATTTTATTTGTATATTTTTGTTTTCTGAATTCTTTTTCCTTTTTTTGTATTTTTGTTAATGTAAGCAGACCAGAATTTGAATTGGGCTGCAACAATAGAACTTCTATTTTTTTTAATTTTCATCCAACAAATTAAATTGAGAACAGAATTGTTTTTTGGACTATATCCCAATTTTAAACAATTAAGGAAGAAAAAAAAGATGTTTGGGTTAAGGCCTAAATAGACAAAAAAAAATCTCTTTTTTATTTGGGCCCAAAGCCCAATTCATTTTTTTTGTCTTTTTTAGTAAAACAAAATACAATTAAATAAACAAAAAAAAAAAGTTTGACACGGACAAATTTGCGTATCAACAAGACCAATTTGTCCCGTGATGATATTTCTAGAGGACTAAAATGGGTATTTAGTCCTAATTTTATATGTCTAACTAAACAAAGAGAAATTCTTGGATGGTCATGGACTGCCACACAGGATAATGGTCCAGCGACCCAAGTGATGCCATATGTCAACATGTAATGACACATGTCATATATACATAACATAGTTACTTTTTCTACTTCTCATTTTTAAAAATAAAAAAAAAAAGAGACTCACATCTCAATAAATAAAATTAAATAAATTTTTAATTTTAATATTTTTAAATTATTTTAATTTTATAAAAACTAAATAATTTGGATAAAAAATTTAAAAAATAATTATTTTTAATAAAAAATAAATCAATAGAAAAATTTATTCTTCCTCACTTAAATAATTTAAAAATGTTAAAATTAAATATTTTCTATATGTTGATAAATGATGTCATGTTCATGTAACCTATTATTAAGAATTAAAAATCTACTAATATTTAATTTCTTTTATTTTTTATTTTTAAAAAATACAAAAAATAATGATCCATTTCTCGACGAGTAAAACTCATTTAATTTGAATATTTTAAAATTATTTAAGTGATGAAGAAGAAAATTTTCCATTTATTTATTTTTTATTTTTCTTGTGATTCAAATTAGTTACTTTTTATAAAAATAAAATAATTTAAATATATAAAAATTAAATATTTATATTACTTATCAAGATGTGTGAGTCTCATATTTTTAAAAAATGAAAAATAAAAAAAAAAATATGTTAGATTTTAAATTATTAATAGTAGATCCATTAAATGACACATGTCATTACATATTGACATATGATATCACTTGGGTGGTTGGACCATAATCCTACGTGATCGCCCAAGAATTTCTCCTAAACAAAATCAAATGAATGAATAAATAAAAATAAGATCTTATTTTTATCTAAAGATGGAGATAAAAGATGTTAATAAAACATTTAAAAATAGATATCTTTAATCTTTATTGTTAGCTATAACTAAATGTGTACTTGACCAGTAGTTTTTGTTTTTAGGTTCTTCCATTTTTTAAAAAGTGGTATAGCCTTTGAATTTAACTAATTGCAAAGCACAATGATATACCTTGACAAGGAATTTATAATGGGCTTACAAAGGATCTTCCACATAAAATTCAACACATATTGCCCCTTCAGATATGGTTTATCTGAAATGTTCTTTAATTGTACTTCACCACTATCTGACCTTTTTCTCCCTTTTCTTTTACCAATTATTCTGTACTTCATACCCTTATCAGATAAGTTTTAGAATACAAGGGAAGTCCTGTAGTGGGAAATCACCTAATAAAATTATATTGTTTAAATGCAGTATTAAACCACCCCCATCCAAGAAAATTAAAGAAAAAGAAATGTTACTTGTACTCACAATTTAGGGATATTGTATTAACACATTTCAATTAATGAACAGTTTATTCAAAAGTAAATGAGAATATTAGACACAATTTCTTATAAATTACAAGTACAAACAAACACAAATACTCGGGAATAACACTTTTTTAGCCAAAATAGTCAACAAAGTTCATTTAACATTTTATGGCTCAAATAGCATTTTAATCATGAGTATATTTTTAGTGGACCTGGTAATTGTGGCTCAAATTCCTATTTGTTGGTTGTTTTGACTGATTTTTTATTGTACCTCTAACAATGCTCTAGTACAAATAATATTTCTATTATGAAAAAGTTCCTTGATGGATAGGACACTTCAGCATAAAACAAAAACATTTGCATTAGCCAAGTTGCTGCCTAGCCTCCTATAGATTTGCCGTAACTTTAAAGATCTAATCCTAACAGGTATCTGTTTTCATTATTATATACAATGCAAGTGGGCCTCAAGGAGAGGATAGATTAGCAAAGTAACTAAAACTAATATCAGAGAGCAATTTTACATATTGGATCTTAATTAAAAAGATACCCTCATCAGCACTTTTTGTTACTACCTTGAACACGATAGCGTTAATAAGGTATTTTAGGCAACTTGGCATTGGATGCATGAAAAGTTTGAAGTACTATTTTAGAGAATGAAATGGATATGGCAGCTCCTGATATGTTGCGAACACCAAGATGGTGTTTGAATAAACAAGGAACTGAGAATTTTTATGGTTACTAGTGTTTTTGAGACATCTGTAATAACACAATAAAAACTGGTTCAAATTAGTGCCACTGAGCCTCATGTTTATAGTACTATTATTCATCAGTTCTCATCCAATCAATTTCTTGGAAGCTTAACGTGAAGGATCAAAGTTCTAAATAAAGTTAGATAGAAAGGAAGAGCATGCTAAACTTAACAATAATGTTTGTCGTACAATAGAAATACGTCCAACAAGTATCCAAATAGCACACATCTTATATCATGTATAGCACACGTTGGATATTTATTGGACGTATTTCTGTTGTACACTTAGCATTATTGAAATGGATAGCAACAACAATAAATACACAAATAAATAATTTCTATAATTGTGCAACACCAAAAGTCATGTTATCAACAGACACAAAGATATTCTTTAATACCAACTCAAAGATTCATGTTTAGCTAATCACTATTAACACATCCCTCTAATACGACAACAAGTTGATTAACAACAAATCACAAAAAAACAGTCAATATTCATTCTCTTATACAACACCACATGGGAATGAAGCTTTCAAGCATAATAAAACTAGGAAGTAGAGTCTAAAACCAGGACACTATCATCATGCTTGTAACATATGACATAAATATCAATTTCCAGATTATTTCCACCAAAATGATAAAAGATGTGAACAATCACCAAATTCAAAGCCATAAATCTCAACTAAAATATCATTCTCAACCATTCATAAGAAAATAAATTAACAAACATTATGTGAAAGTTGACTGTGACATTGCTTATAGTAATTGAAGGCACAATCATGGAAAGAAAACCATCATTCGGCTCCTAAGATGTGTAATATGTGAATAATACGTACGTTACTACACAATCATGAAGGAATCGTTCCTTCATTAAATGAATGACACTGCCTCTATCTCATCTCAAGATTGTGTAGTAACATACATATTACACATAAAACCACACTAAGACTCGAAATTAGGGGCGTTTGGCACATTACCGTGAAAGATTATCGGTAATTTAGATTACCTTGTGGATATTACTCTAATTAAATTACGGTAATTCACATTACCTTGTTTAGTATATACAAATAACATTACCGGTAATCCACATTACCTTGTTTGATATATTAAAAAGATTACAAAGTAAGGTATGTATAATACTATAATAATGCCCTCTAAATAATTATAAAATAAATTAATCAAAAATATAATTATATTACATATATTATTAAAATACACTCTAAAATACACATATAACTATAATGCCCTCTAATTTTTAGTTTCACTCTCTAAACATTTTTTAATAAGTAAAATTTTAATAATTTTATATTTAATTAATTATTTATATACTATAATACATAACATGTTATATATAAATTTCCAATTTTCTTTGATTTTAATAGTAAATTATTGAGTGAATAATTATTTTAGTCTTTATATTTTAAATTTAATATCAATATTTTCGATTTTGACATTAATATAATTATTTAACAAAAATAAAAATTCAATAAAATAATTATATTATTCTTGTAAAGAATAGGATTTGTGTTACAGTGGTTACTATTTGTGACAGTCCGTTAGAAAAATATAAAATTAGGAATAATAGAGTAATTTGATAGAGGGGTAATTATGTAATAAAATAAATTAGAGGATTACCTACGGGTGGTAATCCAGATTGCCACCTGATATAGGGGTAATCCACATTAGGGGTGTACAAAACTGATCCAAACCGATCAAATAACTAAAAACCGCAAAAAAAAAAAACCGAAAAAATTGTTTTTTTTTGTTCTGTTAGACTGTCAACCGATCGGTTCGGTTCGGTTTTCGGTTTCAACAATTAAAAACCGACCGAACTGAACCGAACCGACAAATATGTCTAATATACCCCTACATTTAATTTTATTTACAAAATTGTCCTACCCTATATATTCTATCTTTAACCATCTAAACCTAATTTTCACTCACCCTTACTAGCACTCCGCAGCCGCCCCTCAACCCCTCACTCTCAATCTCACACTCACGAGTCACGACCTCACCCTCCTCGCGCTCCCTCCGGACGTCACCCTCGCAACCTTGCCCTCCCTCTCGATCTCAAGCGTCAGCTGTCGCGCCTCCAGATCTCAGGCCCTGTCGCAACCCGGTGTTCATAGGCCCCAGCCGCGCCTCCCTCCGTCGGGCTCCCTCGGTCGTGCACAGTCTTTCTCGTCCGGCGGATTCCAGGCGCCTCCCTCTGCAAGTCGCGTCGGCCGCCGCCTCCCTCGATCGGCATCACCATCCTCATTTCTCCATGTTTGAGGTAGGTTTTCTCTGTTTCTTGTTGATATTGTTTACATTCATCGAAAATGACTTCTGCTTGCAACTTTAATATTTGTTTACATTCTCTGTTTTAGTATATTAAAATAAAAATTTGTTTTATGATTATCTACATACATACATATTTGTTGTTTTATGAATCTGTAAGATTAAATATGAATCTGTAATTCTTCTATGAAGATTAAATATGCTTATGTAATTATATTGGTTTGGAAAATAATTTTTGTTAAATAAATGTTATATGTGTATGAGTGTATATTGTTGTGGTTTTGTTTCTCATCATTCAGAATGTGTCTCTATTTTGATATATTTTTTATTTTCTTGGTGTTTCTGTTTATGTACAGTCTGAGAGCACTCCGAAGAACACTCCAACCCCTTATAATATAGCAGACAATATTGCTCCTAGTCAAGGTGGAGCTAGTGATGGTAAGCATCGCAACTCCCACAAATTTATTTATTTTTAAAACCAAGTTCCCCTAATATAGCTTAGTGGAAACCAGGGTCGTCTCTCACAAGGAATGACTAAGAAAATAATACGCGAGACTAGTCGTATGAGGGTTGTCACAAATTGGGGGGGTTTTTTTGTATGCAGGAATGTAAAATTGATTAACTAGAATTGAATGATAAAAAAAGTGGTTTATGAGGTGGAACATTCATTATGACGTTTGTCATTGGCTACAAAAGAATGCATGAATTGATTAATTACGCTAGAGTTAGATCTAACCCTATTGTTGTGATTCTAATAATTGATTGCCTAGAACAAGATTAATCAGTGAGATCTCACCTTTAGTTTCGTTTTCAACAATCTTTAAAGCCAATCACATTAATATAGTTAAAGAGACTAATCAGCCAATTAACTACTCATATGCCAAATCCTAATATGTCATGCATTAATTGATCAACCAACACATGAACACATGCCAAATGAATTGGTCTAACTCAATCGAGTAAGCCAAGACAAAGGTAAACACACACAATTCAAGATCTCAAATTATATGCTAGGAATGACAATGAAAACTTATGCAATATGAAGAACAAAGCCACAATTTACCCCAATGATGTTCACACCCTCATCAACCACCAAGAGAGTTAGTTACTCATGGAGGAATAAAAGGGCAGAAATTAAATTGGATTAAAGTAAAGATGGAATGGAGAAGTTAAATTGACTTGAACAATAAAGAGAAAGAGTAAAGAAAATAAAGGTTAATGGAAAGCAAATACAATTAGAGAAATAAATGAAGAACGAATAACTGAATTAATTATGAAAGTGACTTACAAAATCCAAAGACTTGACGAATAACGTTAGAGAACAACTAGGAAAAGAACAATGGAATCCTAGTGGAGAAAGAAACTCTAACTAAAAGAGAAAATACAAATCTAGGGTTTGGAAAGTGATAAAACTAGGAAATAGAAGTGTAGAGAAGTTGAAGGCTAAAGAGGTGTGTGTAGAAGTGTGTTTTCTGGATGCCTAGGCACTGCTTTAAATAGAGGAAGCAGGCTCAGAACCCTAGCAATTGGGCCCCCAACTCGGTTTTGCAGATTGGTCCCTGCTGTAACAGAATTGTGGCGCACGCGCTGGGGTGCTGGTATTGCGCAAGGGCGCAGGTGCTGTGCCCGAGCTGGGCTCTGATGGAGCTCGGGCGCTGGAGCTCTTTGAGGGCGTCGAGGCGCACGATCCCGACCTGGACTCCACTACTACGCTTCTTACTCAGTTCTTGATGTCCATTGCTCCAATAATTCCTATGACCTGCACCACAAACATCAAATACTAAAGATCAAGTGCAAAAGTCATCCTTGAATTGCAAAAACATCATAAAACTTAATAATTTAGCCTTTATTTCCATTAAGTCCCAGATAAATCCAAATTGTATTAAATACAATAAAAGGCTAAAATAGAGTAAAGAAATGCATACAATCACTCAAATTAAGGGTATAAAATATTGGAAAAAACCACGTTATTAGCCAGCGACAAACCTCCAAGCCTGATAAGAAGCGGAAGGTTGACAACACTTCAACTCCATCTCCGGTGTTGAAAATGATTAAGATTACCCAAGTTATTTTGTTTCCAATTATTGTTATTTGTATTGTGTTATTTCAGACTTAAATTATGTTTGGTTGTAATTTTTATTTTCTAAACTATTTTGATGTTGTTGTCTTGTTGGTACTAAACTATGATGCTGCTATGGTGGATGATGCTACTTAATAGTGACATTATTTTCATTTTCAATGGAAAATTATTTCAACCATGTTTGGCTGTAAATTTAATTATGTTGTTTGGTTGAATTTCCTATTTATGTGAAGTATTTTGAACATTTTGGGCATTTATTATGATATATAAAAAATTTCAGCAAGTTAAAAAAACCAAAAAAACCGCCCAAATCCAACCGCATTGTAATCGGTTCGGTTGGAGGCGGTTAAAGAGAACCGATTGGTTGATTTTTATATCAACCGAAGAGGTCGGTTCCGTTGGAATTTCGTCCAAAAACCAAACCGACCGCCCGATGAACACCCTTAATCCACATTACCACTTTGGAGGTAATGTGGATTACTGGTAATCTATCCACATTACTAATATCTTTGTCAAACAAAATGAATCAATATGGATTACCAGATAATTTAATTGCAAGATTACCGGTAATCTATCCACATTACCTCATGTCAGAAAAACCGGCAAAAACATCTTAGTACCAATCTCGAACTGTGGTTAGCACATTAATAACCAAAATTTTCTTTGGATAAATGAAAAAGAAAATGTTGCAGAAATGACACATAATCTTATAATCTTAACAACAACAAAAAAAACATAATTAATAAAATCAGGAACTACAATCTAATACAACATATTTTTCCCTGTTTCTTCAAAGTAATTTTTTCCTTCATAAAAAAGAGCTAGCAAAGAATCCAAACAACATATTTCTATCACAGTATAAGGTTCATGAAACAAACCTCCAAAGCTTCACCATTTAGAACCTACAAAAATAATAGAAAGGATCATTTCATTGTTATCTAATTAATATGATCTTATATTAAAAAATGACCACATTGAGACCCAAAAAACTATTCAGGTACCGAATACAACCAACTATACTTCACCATCATGAATGAACAAACTTACTAACACTAAAAAAAATGAATATAAACTATCCATGAGAGATAAAAAAATCATTACAATAGAAAAAGTTTAAACTTGTAGGAGTGCAACCACAACCAAGTGATAAACAAATATACAACTTTAGTAACAACATAAAATAGATTACAAAACTAAAATAAATGAACATAATATAATGCAGTAACAACCTTGGATCCAAAACCATTATAAGTATGAAGGTTAATACTTAATACTTTCAGTCCAAAGCATGTTAGAATTATATAGGCTTAGTGTAAATATAAATGTGTGCTATTATAAAGTTTAGTCTAATATTAAAGTGATCTGGTAAAGTTAAATTATTATTAGTGTGTGGGCATAAATATCTTATTAAGTGAGTATGAACTTTTATATGTGTAGATACCATTTGGTCCCAATTACTAATTCTATGATAGGTTGAATTAGAAACTAGGGTTATGATGTTTATATAAAAGGGTTATGGCCCCCAAACTATGAGTGTTGCCTCCTATTCTGTTATCCCATCAGCAGAGAGGTTGAACCCTAACCTTCTACATAACACTCACTAATTTGGAAGATCAAGAACCAGATCAACCAACATCAAGAATCAAAGAGATATAGACATCAGTCAATTCCTATGGAGTCAGGTATGCTTCTGGATTCTGTTTCTATATCTCATTCTCTATGATTCAATATGAGTGGTCTTTGGTTATTACAGATTTACTATTTTCCCAACAAGTGGTATCAGAGTCATTCATAGTTAAATCATTGAGAAAATCATGTATTGATGATTTAAATTTTTATCTGTTTCTCGATCATGTTGTATTGTGTTTATGGATCATTGAATTGATGACTACTTGGATTCTTGATGATTTTAATATTGTATTCATGAAGTAATTTGATCATTGATGTAATATTACATGCCTTTTGGATCCTTAGCGTGGCTCATGTTTTTGGGTTTTTCAATTTTTTTTGTTTTGTATTGGAATTCATTGTAATTGATGTTTTTGTAATTAAGTTCTAATTTCGGTGAATCTCCAGTTCTTTAATTTGATCTCACGATTTTCTTATAGACATGTATGTATCTAATGTAAATCAATTCACATTGTATGTCAGTTCTGACTTTGGGTAAATTGATTGATTTTATCTATTTACATGGATTTGAGATTTCTTTTTGCAATTTTATAATTCATATTGTGCATGAATTTGGAATTAAGGCTCTGCCATTGTTATGTTTTTTTATCAGGATTTGATGATTTTTATGATGTGTGCTCTCCTATTTGGTTTGACAATGTGGTAATCTCTTATTTGTTTTGGCATGTTAGTTCTCATGTCTCTCTTTCGAAATGCCAATAAGGATTTAACTCTAACTTGTGTGATTCCCTATTTTTAAAATATCTTATTTGGAATTTTTTAATATATATATATGAGGTAATTCATTTTGATATATACAGTACTTATAAGGAATATTGGGTACACATGATAGAGTAACTATGATGATTGTTGCATTAGGATTTATAAATAAATTTGCATTTTGGAATAAATTGGCTAAATAATATGCTGCCAAAGTAGCCTCTGTTGTGTAAGTTAATTTATTCTGAAATATAAGGATAATTGTTGGCCTGTAATTCATTAAGTATTGATCAGCCCAAAGGAAGGTCAATACATTTTGCAGCGAATTTCCTCCTCACTTGTGTAATGAATAAAAAAAATTATAACATTGTTACATAAGGATTTTGGCAACAATCATATGAGTTCTATGATAGATTGATTGAAGCGATCTGCTGCCAAAGTAGCCTCTATTGTGTAGGTTGATTTATTCCGGAACATAAGGACAATTAGGAGTAAGTAGTTCTTGGGAATATTGGTCGGCCAAAAGGAAGGTCAAATATTTGGTTGAATTACATGCACACACTTATACTGGATAAATATGTGATAATTGTTAAGTTCCATGTAAATGATAAGTCGATCCAAAGATAGACTTATTGTTTGACGGGATTTATTATCAATATTTAACTACTATTCAGAATTCATACGAGTATTGATCGGCCCAAAAGAAGGTCTATATCTGGCTGAATTATACCTATAGTTGTGGCAATGAGTATGTGGTGGTTATTAGGCTCCATGTGAGCAACATGTTTGTCCAAAGATGAACTTGTTGTTTGACAGGACTTATTATCAATACTTCATTACTACATTGAGAGTACCACTTACAAGTTAATATTTATGTCCAAAGACTAAATATTAATGTTGTGTTAGATATCTTGTGATGACCCACCGTTATTTAAATTTATAAAATTTGTTTGAGTAAGTTGTTTTGTTCTAATTATATTTTATTTTTATATATGTTTGTGTTGTATCTGCCATTATTAATCTATTCTTATGTTGAATTACACTTACACTAAGAAATAAGAATGTGATTAAGTATTGTTCCTATTATGGTTGTCTGATCTTGGATTGTGCACTAAGGTTTGAATAAGCTCATTTCTCTTATGGATAAAAGGTTATATGATTGTTTGATCTTGGATTGTGCATTAAGTTTTGAATAAGCTCATTTCTCTTATGGATAAAGGTTCTCATAAAGGAATTAAAAATAAATAAATAAAAATTGGAGGACTTTGAGAAGTGAGATTATTTTGATTGCACAAGTCTTATGATCTTGAAGGATTAACTTATATAAATACTCATGGACAATTTGTATGGAAAAAATATTAGGTGCCAAGATAATTATTTATTTATTTTTTAAGGGCTTTACCAAAAGCGATAAGGTAAAACAAGTGCGATTTTTTTCGAACTTGTTTAATTATACTATATTGTCATATGGTTTTGTAGAGAATATCGTTGATCGATGTATCTATATGAAGGTCAGTGGGAGCAAGTTTATTATATTAGTTATGTATGTTGATGATATTCTTCTTGCTACTAATGATGTTGGTTTGTTACATGATATAAAGAAATTTCTCTCTAACAACTTTGAGATGAAAGATATGGGAGATGCATCCTATGTGATAGGAATAGAAATATTCTTTGATAGATCACAAGGACCGTGAGGATTGTCTTAGAAGAGCTACATCAATAAGGTATTAGAGAGATTTAGAATGGAAAGTTGCTCATCAATTATAGTTCCAATTCAGAAAGGAGATAAGTTTAGTCAAATGCAATGTCCTAGAAATAAATTAGAACGAAAGGAAATGAAAAATATTCCTTATATTTCAGTGTAGGGAGTCAGATGTACATTTAGACATGCACTCGACCAGATATAAGTTTTGTTGTCGGAATGTTAAGTCGTTATCAAAGTAATCCTGGAATGGATCACTGGAAAGTTGTAAAGAAAGTCCTTAGGTATTTACAAGGCACCAAGGATCACATGCTCATTTACAGAAGAACAGATGACCTTGAAGTGATAGGTTACTCAGATTCAGACTATGCTGGATGTATAGACTCAAGAAAATCAACATTTGGTTATGTTTTTTATGTTGGCTGGAGGAACGATCTCATGGAAAAGTGCAAAAGATTCTATAATTGCTACTTCTACTGTGGAAGCTGAATTTGTGGCATGCTTTGAGGCCACTGTTCATGCACTGTGGTTGCAGAATTTTGTCTCAGGGCTTAGAGTTATCGATAGTGTAGCTAAGCCGCTAAGAATTTACTATGATAATTCTGCAGTTGTCTTCTTCTCAAAGAATGACAAATACTCGAAGGGTGCAAAACACATGGATTTAAAGTACTTGTTGGTAAAGGAAGAAGTGCAGAAACAAAAAGTGTCAATAGAGCATATTAGTATTGATCTAACGATAGAGATCCACTAACTAAATGTTTGCCACCACTACCAGAAAAGCGGAGATTTCCGACGGTTTTTTAGTCGGATTTCAGACGGTTTTTGCCGGTTTAGTCGGATTTCTGACGGCATTTTTTAAAAAATGAACCATAAAAAAACCCTCGTCGGAAATATTTCCGACGGTTTTTAGACGGAATTTGAACAACAATTTTTCCATTTTCAGTCGGATTTCCGACGGATTCAAGCCATTTTTTCAAAACAATTTCAGTTGGATTTCCGACGGATTTTGTTTTTCTTTTATAAATTAATTTTAGTCGGATTTCCGACGGATTTTTTTTTTAAAACAATTGTTTAAATTTTTTTTTTCAATTACCACCTAATTAACGATTTAAAAATACAGATTAAATTATACAAATTAAAAACAAGTAAATGATATGTTAAATAGAAATTCAAATACTGACAATATTGCTACTGCTACAGTACAAATTTAATAATGTAGTAGTGTATAAAATGTATATAAAGTACATCACAACAAAACAAAAAAAAACTACAGAAATGGACTCAGTCAATATGTGCCTAACAAATTTGATATATATATATATGCCTAACAAATTTCTCAAACCAATTGCCGGAGATAAGGACCGGTCTCAGTCAAAGTCATTTATCCTAAGGTTTATAGCAACAGACAATATAATCATAATAATTATTTAACTTAATCATAAACAAAAACAAGAAACATCATAAAGTAGCAAATTTATTATTAAATAAACAAAAAAATTCAGAAATAAAAATTAACTTGAAAATTACAAAAACATAAAAATTAATAATCAGAAAATAAAAAACTTTAAATTTAAAAATAACATAATATCTATAAAAAAATGTTTAATATATATATAAATTACATTTTTTTAAAATCAGAATATTAAAAATTTTTAAAAAAATAACACATACATACATGGTGGTGAAGGCGGCAGACGCGGCGGCGACGGCGGTACGAGGCAGCACGGCGGTTGTCTACGGTGGAGAGAGAGAGAGTTGAAAACGATTGTTCAAAAAAAAATCCAATCGGTACAAAATGTAGATCTACTCACCGTGATCACAATGATGTATTTTTTTTTTCGGCAACCACCCTCCATGGCGGCGAAATCGCCGATCAAAGCGGCGGTGAGAGAGAGAGAGAAGGGAGAGAGTCGAGAAGAGAGAGGGATGCGGCGTAGAAATGAGGGAGGGGGAGTCTGGGTTTCAGTAGAAGCGCTGTTTTCCGGCGGATTTCCGTCGGATTTTAAGAAGTTAACCCTAAATTTTTAGCGCTGATTTCCGACGGAATTCAAAATTGTTTTATTTTTTAGCGCCAATTTCCGTGGGTTTTCCGACGGATTTCGCGTTAAAAAAAATATTTTTTTTAAATTATTTATTTTTTAAATAATTTAAAAATCCGTCGGAAAACCGCCAGAAATGATAAAACATTTCCGTGGGGTTTTGATAGATGTATATTTTTACATATTTTTATCCCTTATATTTATCTTGTTGTATCATTTCAATTATTATAAAGTGTGCAACTAGCTAGTTTTGCACTTAACTTCCTAATTGGTTCTTTTGATGAAACTTTGCATAATTGTGTCTTTTTGGCACATATTTATGACCAAAGGAAGTTAAGGTTCTGATTTGTGCATTTCTTGTTATATATGTGTGTTTATGTGTTTATGTAATTATGTTGGTGTTATGTGTTTGTTAAGTATTTATGTGATTGTATGTGTATTTATATGTTTGTATTCATAATTATATGAGTGTATATGTGAATTGTTATGTAATATGTTGTATGTGTATGTTTATATGTTTGTATTGTGTGAAAATGCACAATTCACACTGCAATTCTGGTTCTGATGCAGGTACCCTCGCTAGCGGATAACGTCTGGCCGCTAGCGAGTGATCAGTTGAAGACTGGTCGCTAGCGACCACATGCTAGTCGCTAGCGACCATGCACCTGCAGAACGGGGACAATTTCAGCAACTTCGTCCAATCTCGACCACCACTCAACCACGGCAGTTTCTACCACTCCAGAACCTCAACCCAAGCGTGTGCGACCAAAACCCAAGTTCCGGACTCAAGAATCGCCGCCCGAAGAGCGAGATTGAACAATCTACGCCACTTTCAACCACCATTGGCGGCGGTAATCAGAGCAAACGGCAGAGGCACCACCATCAAGGGTCAAGGTTCACTTCAGAGGTCCGTGACGGAGGTCGGAGAAGTGTCGCGCCACCACCAGACGGCCGCAGGAGCCACCTGCACAGATTCAACCATAGCAGCTCTCGAGACCGTCGCTAGCGGCCAACCTACAGCCGCTAGCGAGTGTGCATTGTCATGCTGGTCGCTAGCGACTAGTGCTTCCTCGCTAGCGACCTCGCTTTTCTATATATTCCAGCTCCCCATTCATTCATTGATTCATACTTTCCTTAGGGTAGTTTAGAGAGAGGAGCTCTGACTTCTCTCTAGGTTAGGAATAGTAATAGTAGTAAATAGTAAATAGTGATTGTAATAGTGTAATAGTAATTTATTTTTACCGCTTGTACTATTCATTTACTTTTTACTGTATAATTAATTTACCGCTTTCAGTCTATTGTTTTTATTTATTTTCATGCAATGTTAGAGTAGTTAGCTAGTCTCGGTGTAGGATAGATTATCGGTTATGGTTCGTTAGTACTTGAGACCTTAGGTAGTATGTGATTCACCTAGTGTAGTCTCTCTATATAGCTCTGATTTTATATTGCCTAGTTTACTCGTACGGTTTAGTCGAGTGGTTGGCTAGGATAGCTGTGAGCATGTGTTTAAGTTCTCGGTTTAGAGGATGTCGATGCATGTCGAGGCTAGTTGGTTGATAAGGAATTGATCATCTGTTTGGACGTTGGTTCCAAGTTGATTAGAGAGCATTAGAGGTTAACTACCGGTTTAGGAGTTAGTTATTGCATAGTGTCACACTAGATTGAGTCGCGAACTGTTTTTTGAGTGAGTTGCCTAGGTATTCCCTTGGTGAGATTGGAGGTTTATTTAGTCTGATCAGGAGAGTACAGTTACACTACGAGTGCCACACGCTAGGAGTTGAACGTAATACTAGGGTCGAGGATAGGAGAACCGTACCGATCATCTCATCCAACACCGGGGCAACTTAGTTATTTATATTTCCTACCTACTGTTCATATGCACTTTTCCAACCCCCTTCTCATACAATCTGCTCATCCAATCACCTGTATGCGCTTCCTCTAAGAGACGACCCGAGTCAGCTTCCTTATACTGCGTATTTGGTTGCCGATTCGGTAAACTAAACCCCATTTTCCTTTTCCTTTTCTAAATTGCTCGGGTACCGGAGAAGTAACGACGCTCAGACTCTCGTCAATTTTTGGCGCCGTTGCCGGGGAAGCAAAGCTTGTGATTGGTGTACATATTGTATATATTTTGTATTTATTTTCTCTTTATGTTTTTGTACAATTAGCTTTATTTATGCACAATCTATTTTTAAACTAACATGTTTTCTAATAATTTTGGTTTCCAAGATTTTTCTCCATTTGATTTTGTAGGTAATTATCATACAGGGAATGACTTGCAAGAATCACTACCTCCACCATACACTTACCCACCAACCACCACCTACTCACCACCACCCTCCTATTACCAACCACCACCACCACCACATCCTTATCAAGACCCTCCACCATACTATGAACCATACTTTCCACACTACCCATCCTACCATGAACCTTACCCATCACCCACTTACCAAGATCCATACCCACCACCTCTTGCACCCCATCTCAATAATGATATTGACCCGTCCCTTCTATTTCAATTCTGTGATATTCTTATGAAGCAGAAGGAAGAAAATGAAAAGAATGCACAACTACTCCAATCAATGGACAGGTTGGGGCATCTGATGCAGATTTCAGGAGATCGAGCCACCTCACAAGTACCTCCATCACCTAGACCATCTACACCACCATCACCACCTTACCACCCACCCATTGCCTTCTACATCACCATTATCCCCATCTATCCCGACCACACTACACCACCACTAACACCACCCTCATCACCACCACCATCATTTGAGGTGCTTGAAATCCCAACATCTGTAGAAGATGTTGATGTGGAACAATTGGAATGGGCAATATTGAAGTCCATGATTGTGGAATTGGCAGGGGAACCTGAGGCAGAATCAAATGTAGAATGTGAAGAGCCTCCACCCCCATCATGTGAATCCACCGCTCCTTTACATGTAAGTGAGCCATTATCTTGTGTTTTGGTGTCTGCAGGAACTTCTACACTTGGAGATTACGAAGTTGCATGCGAAAAGGAAGTTGTTGCATTGATGCCACCACCCTCGCCAACCGTGTCATGGTTTCCATTGGGAATCAATCCATTTATTCTTGGGCATCACGAGTATGTTCTCTTAGAGACGGATGTCCAACTACAAATCATTGTAGGTAAATCCTGGAAATCCAAATATGTAAATACTAATTGGTTTCATTTATGTATTTGTTTTTCTTGTTTGACCCATTCAGGTGAGGATTGTCATCCCTCCTCACTTGAAGTCTGTCATTGTTGGGATGATATCTCCAAGGGGAATCTTGATTCTCCGAGGAGCAATTGCAGGATCGAACCGCTGAGGTCCGGCAAACTGAAGCGAATCATGCTATTTGGTGTGGTTCGACTTATATGGGATCCCGGTGGACGACGACACTTGGATTCTACACTCATGTGGATGCTCCAGGACCTTCTCAAACATAAGCCACCTTGAGGGGAGTATCCACTGTCTTTTAATTTTCTGTTTTGCAATTTGAATTCAATAAAGCATGCTTAGGATAGATTTCACATGCTACTTGATTAGTTTGTTTGATTGTGTGTTAGTTTAAATTTGGTTGTTTTAATGTGTGCTTTGTCAATTGTTAGATTCTTTGAGGATAACTTGTTGGTTTTGCACCATTTGTAATTTTCTTACTTGCTGGACATTGCACTTATTTTCTTGCATGCTTGGTGAAATTTACTCTTTTAAGCATTGATGGAGTACATAGGCAACCTTTGTGAGCTTTTGAGCCTTTGTTCTTTCTTGTTTGCATAGTCCATTTGATGTTGTATTCTAGAACTTGCTTGTATATCTTTCTTGAAGCTTGTTTACTTGTGCATATACTTAATATGATAGAGGCATTATTTGTTTCTTTAGCTATTTCCCATACGGCCAACCATACATATATTCCATTGTTGAGCCCCCTTGAGCCTAATATCCCTTTCTTGGTTTAGCACATCATAAGCCTAAGCGAAAAACAAAGAATGTAACCAACCTTTGAGCTTAGGAGAGCATTCATGCATATTTCACATGTGTTAAATCATAGTTTGGGCAATGCATGAGGACATGCATTCATTTAAGTGTGGCGGAGTGATTGTATGTATAGGGAACCATTGGGAAGTCAAAAAAAAAAATTGATTGAAAAAAAAAATGAAAAATGAAAAAAAAAAAGGAATTAAAATTGAAAAAAAAAAATTATTTGTATTTTGTTCTTCATTGTACATATTTGTATTTTTGTTCTTTGAGAATAAAAGTTTTGGGAATTAGTTAAGGTTTGAAGAGTGATGCTTCAATTTGATTATAAATGTATAAGAACTGCACCATGCATATGCATTTACTCTCCTTGGCTTGAGGTTTAGCTTTACTTGCCTTTTGTCATACCTCACCCTTACCTAAACCCCATTACAACCTTAATAAAGTCCTCTTGATTTTGTGTATGTATTTGTGACTGTAGTAGAGAGTTAGACATCTTGCAAGCATATGGTAATACAACCTGTAAGAAATGGATTTTGAGTGTAAATGCTTCATCCCAAACACTTAAGAGATTGTGAGGCTAAACACTTATCCTAAGAAGTCCTATGTGCTTGATTAATGATTTTTATAGTGGATTTCACTTTGCATGACATTGTTTTGTATGCGTTTTGCTTGTAAGAAATTTGTGTCATTTGGTGCATCATAACCTTTTATTTAGTTTTCCTCTTAGTTTCTTGCAATTAACATGTTTTTAATTTTTGAATAAAGAAGTGAATGAACTGGATTGAGCTGAATTTTTCAATTGCTTACTTGTTGTCATTCTCTAGTTAGTTGCACTAATGAGTATTGCATGAGGACATGCAATAAGATAAGTGTGGGGGAGTTGATAGATGCATATTTTTACCTATTTTTATCCCTTATATTTATCTTGTTGTATCATTTCAATTATTATAAAGTGTGCAACTAGCTAGTTTTGCACTTAACTTCCTAATTGGTTCTTTTGATGAAACTTTGTATAATTGTGTCTTTTTGGCACATATTTATGACCAAAGGAAGTTAAGGTTCTGATTTGTCCATTTCTTGTTATATATGTGTGTTTATGTGTTTATGTAATTATGTTGGTGTTATGTGTTTGTTAAGTGTTTATGTGATTGTATGTGTATTTATATGTTTGTATTCATAATTATATGAGTGTATATGTGAATTGTTATGTAATATGTTGTATGTGTATGTTTATATGTTTGTATTGTGTGAAAATGCACAATTCACACTGCAATTCTGGTTCTGATGCAGGTACCCACACTAGCGGATAACGTCTGGCCGCTAGCGAGTGATCAGTTGAAGACTGGTCGCTAGCGACCACATGCTAGTCGCTAGCGACCATGCACCTGCAGAACGGGGACAATTTCAGCAACTTCGTCCAATCTCGACCACCACTCAACCACGGTAGTTTCTACCACTCCAGAACCTCAAACCCAAGCGTGTGCGACCAAAACCCAAGTTCCGGACTCAAGAACCGCCGCCCGAAGAGCGAGATTGAACAATCTACGCCACTTTCAACCACCATTGGCGGCGGTAATCAGAGCAAACGGCAGAGGCACCACCATCAAGGGTCAAGGTTCACTTCAGAGGTCCGTGACGGAGGTCGGAGAAGTGTCGCGCCACCACCAGACGGCCGCAGGAGCCTCCAGCACAGATTCAACCATAGCAGCTCTCGAGACCGTCGCTAGCGGCCAACCTACAGCCGCTAGTGAGTGTGCATTGTCATGCTGGTCGCTAGAGACTAGTGCTTCCTCACTAGCGACCACGTCGCGCCAAGAACAGTTGACGGAGGCAGCTTTTCTATATATTCCAGCTCCCCATTCTTTCATTGATTCATGCTTTCCTTAGGGTAGTTTAGAGAGAGGAGCTCTGACTTCTCTCTAGGTTAGGAATAGTAATAGTAGTAAATAGTAAATAGTGATTGTAATAGTGTAATAGTAATTTATTTTTACCGCTTGTACTATTCATTTACTTTTTACTGTATAATTAATTTACCGCTTTCAGTCTATTGTTTTTATTTATTTTCATGCAATGTTAGAGTAGTTAGCTAGTCTCGGTGTAGGATAGATTATCGGTTATGGTTCGTTAGTACTTGAGACCTTAGGTAGTATGTGATTCACCTAATGTAGTCTCTCTATATAGCTCTGATTTTATATTGCCTAGTTTACTCGTACGGTTTAGTCGAGTGGTTGGCTAGGATAGCTGTGAGCATGCGTTTAAGTTCTCGGTTTAGAGGATGTCGATGCATGTCGAGGCTAGTTGGTTGATTAGGAATTGATCATCTGTTTGGACGTTGGTTCCTAGTTGATTAGAGAGCATTAGAGGTTAACTACCGGTTTAGGAGTTAGGTATTGCATAGTGTCACACTAGATTGAGTCGCGAACTGTTTTGTGAGTGAGTCGCCTAGGTATTCCCTTGGTGAGATTGGAGGTTTATTTAGTCTGATCAGGAGAGTACAGTTACACTACGAGTGCCACACGCTAGGAGTTGAACGTAATACTAGGGTCGAGGATAGGAGAACCGTACCGATCATCTCATCCAACACCGGGGCAACTTAGTTATTTATATTTCCTACCTACTGTTCATATGCGCTTTTCCAACCCCCTTCTCATACAATATGCTCATCCAATCACCTGTCTGCGCTTCCTCTGAGAGACGACCCGAGTCAGCTTCCTTATATTGCGTATTTGGTTGCCGATTCGGTAAACTAAACCCCATTTTCCTTTTCCTTTTCTAAATTGCTCGGGTACCGGAAAAGTAACGACGCTCCGACTCTCGTCAGGTTTCCGACGGATTTCGCTTAAAAAATAATTTTTTTAAATTTTATTTATTTTTTAAATAATTTAAAAATCCGTTGGAAAACCGCCGGAAATGATAAAACATTTCCGTGGGGTTTCTGACGGATTAGGCATTTAGAAAAAAATATTTTTTAAAAAATAATTTTTTTAAGATAACCCATTAAAAATCCGTCGGAAAACCGACGGTATTTGTTGGCGGGAAAGCAATGAGCTTTTCCCGCTTCTTTTCCGACGGTTTTCAGTCGGATTTTCGTGCACTTTTTCCTCCTTTAAACACACCATCAAATTCCGTCGGAAATTTCCGTCGGCAACAAATCCGTCGGAAGTGTCCGTCGGAAATCTCCGTGTTTCTAGTAGTGCACCTAAATCGCTTTCTGGTCATGTAAAATGGATGGGTATCATGGATAAGTCCTTGTTGGAATGATTTGCATGATATGTATGCATATGTATAGTTATTTTGCTCTTATTGTTCATACACTTGTGAATTCAATTAAATTGTGTTTCTGCTCATTTTATTTGTTATCTACATTATGTTATGTACATGTATTGTTTAGTGTGATAACATATTATATTTTAAAATCAAAGATTATAGTAGACTTTGATTAAATTAAAGTTCTTTGATTTGAATTAATTGTGATACATGGGAGGAATATGTCGCTTATTGACATGGACCGTCATGATTCAATTGATTCAATTTCATTTAAGGATGATGACTTGATTATTTCAATGAAAAGTGCGCTCTTATGGTTGTTGAATCTTCAAGTCATCACATGGACCAAGTGAGAGATTGTAAGAATATTTAAATAACACTACTAGAAACACGGAGTTTTCCGACGGCTTTTCTGCCGTCAGAATATTCCGAGGGGTTTCCGGTGGCATTTTCCGCTGACCACTAAGCGACATCAAATGTAAGAAAACCCGTCGGAAACCCCTCGCAATATAGCGCGGGAATGCGCGCCATCATTCCCGCCATAATATACCGATGGACTTCCGAGGGCTTGAACTACCGCCGTCGTAAGACCCTCGGAAGTAATAATACCTTTCGGCGGACTTCCGAGGGCAGTCGACAGGGTTAGGGTTAAGGTGTAGGGTTTCTCTAAACCGTCGGAAGACCCCCGGAAAATCATATACTATTCTGGCGGAGTTCCGAGGGTTCTCGACAGGGTTAGGGTTAGCTTATGGGGTTTCTGGGGACCGTCGGACGACCGTCGGAAGTAATAATATGTTTCGGCGGACTTCCGAGGGTTCTCGACAGGGTTAGGGTTAGGTTATGGGGTCTCTGGGCACCGTCGGAAGACCCTCGGAACTAATAATATGTTTCGGCGGACTTCCGA
>CM024268.1:26075157-26095688 GCA_013621005.1 Aeschynomene evenia
TCATAAAATATTTATGATAAAATATTTTCATAAAGTACAATACATGATTAATAAGAAAGTTAGATCAATCACAAATTTGTACGTATACTTGAAGAGGGGGGCGTACACAATTTCTCGTCTCTTGTGCGACTGGAACATGTCGCGTCCCTGGTTTGAGCCAGTGATCAGACTTGTTCTAATCGCGAAGAGACGGAAAAGTGTTATGTCCTCATCAATCAACAAAGATAAAAATTAAGAAAGTTAGATCAATTAAAATTTGTACGTACCTGAAGAGGGAGTACACAATTTCCCGTCTCTTTTGGGATTGGAACATGTCGCGTCCCTGGTTTGAGCCAGTGATCAGACTTGTTCCAATCTCGAAGAGACGGGAAAAAGTGTTAGGTCCTCATCAATCAACATATATAGTGGTATAAAGAATTGTTATTTGATGGAAATTTGACCAAAATTTTATATTTGTTGATTGTTATGTTGATGATAGTATGTTCATATTTAAATCAATCTCACGATGATATATGATTGTTGTATAATATGTTGGTAATGTTATGATATTGATGTTCAAATTACAAATGTTGCTAAGAACCTTAGGTAGATGACTTTGACTGGGACCGGTCCTTATTTCCGGCAATTGATATTTATTGGTTGACTTTGGTTATATATTAGGGGCACTCTGTCGAAAATTAGGTTAACTGAACATGTGTTTAATAAAACTTATATAATAAAGAGATATTAATGTAAAATATGTTTAATGAAATTTCCAACAATGCATTAGGTTGCTAGACTGTAAAACACACTATAATGTCTCGTGCGGATCGATCGTGGATGTACGATAGGCTTCATCATAATAGAGGCGGAATTAAACCATCGTTCATTAGAGGTCTCGATGTGTTTATGGATGTTGCATGTAGAACTGAAGAGTACATTGCAGAGGGTAAGATAAGGTGTCCGTGTGCCAAGTGTAGGTGTCGGAAACTTTCAGAGGTTGATAATGTAAAGGTTCACCTTATGCAGCATGGTTTTAAAGCAGACTATTATGTGTGGACCCAACATGGGAGGAAATTACGGTAGAGGAACATGGTGGATCGGGAGTGGTGAAAGTAGTAATCCTGTTGCATGGCAAGAAAATTTGAATTGTTACGAGCAGATGATTTTTGACGGATACTTCCCGGAGACAAGAGGAATTCCCGAACCGGTTGAGGAAGTCCCTAATGAAGAAGATGCACAAAACTTTTTTAGACTACTGGATGCTGCACATCAACCTTTATGGGAAGGTTGTGTTCATTCAGAACTATCCTTAGCGGTTCGAATGCTTAGTATTAAGTCTGGGTAACCATAGTCAGAGTTCATTTGACCAGTGGGCAGATTTGATACGTGAGCTTAGTGTTCAACCAGATTGTATCCCAAAAGACTTTTATCAAGCTAAGTTTAGTAAATTAGGATTGTGCGAGGTGAAGATTGATTGTTGCGTCAATGGGTGTATGTTGTACTACAAAGATGATTCAGAGCTTACACAATGCAAGTTTTGTGAAGAACCTAGGTATAAACCCAAACGTCGTGGCAGTCATAGGTCTAAGGAGGTTCCTCAAAAAGAATGCATTATTTGCCTCTTATACCTAGGCTAAAGCGATTGTATGCCTCCATGAGTTCTGCTCCGCACATGAGATGGCATTTTTGATAATCAAAGGTTTGATGGTGTGATGACTCATCCGTCGCATGGGGGAAGCATGGCGACATTTTGATCAACGCATCCTGAATTTGCCGCGGAGCCTCGAAATGTGCGCTTAGGTTTGTTTCTGACGGATTTACTCCCAATAGACAGTTTGGTAAGCCTTACTCTTGTTGGCCGGTTGTGATAAACACCGTATAACCTACCTCCTGAAATGTGTATGAAAGACCCATACTTGTTCTTAACATGTATAATCCCGGTCCAAATAACCCAAAGCAAAAATTGATGTGTACCTTCAACCGTTGATTGATGAGTTGATTGAGTTATGGAATGGGGTGTTATGGTGTACGATATTTCCTCCAAGCAAAACTTTCAGAGAGAGAGCATTAATGTGGACTATCAACGACTTCCCCGCATATGGGATGTTGTCTGGGTGGATGACACAAGGAAAATTAGCGTGCCCGGTTTGCATGGCTGACACCAAGGCATTTACCTTGAAGTATGGCGGAAAGAACTCGTGGTTTGATTGTCACCGGAGATTTTTACCAGATGATCATCCATATCGGCGTAACAGGTACGGTTTTAAAAAGAACACAATCGAAAGAGATCCACCACCGGTAAGAATTACTGGTGAAGATTTATGGGAGGAGGTAAAATATATACCCAAGATCACAGAAGTTGGGCAGCAAGTGAAACCACAGGGTATGGAGAGATCATAACTGGACTAAACAAAGCATATTTTGGGAGCTTCCATATTGGAAGGATCTATTGGTCCGTCATTGTCTAGATGTGATGCACATAGAAAAGAACGTATGGGACAACATAATGCACACAGTAATGGATACTGATCGGACCAAAGACAATATAAAGGCAAGATTGGATGTGGCTGAGTACTGCAGACGACCTGAGTTAAATTTGCAGGATCTAAGGGATGGACGTGTTTGTAAGCCGAAGGCGTCGTATTCATTAACCAAGACTCAGAGAGAATCAGTTTTGTAAATGGGTGACGGAGCTCAAAATGCCTGAGAGTTATGCCACTAACTTGGGGAGATGTGTCAACCTTGATCAAAGTAAGTTTGTCGGCCTTAAGAGTCACGATTGCCATGTCCTCCTGGAGAGCTTGCTTCCTATAATGTTTAGGGAGCTGCCCGACCATGTTTGGAAGCCATTGACGGAGTTGAGTGAATTTTCAGAGACTTATGTGCGACAACACTCAAGGTAGATGATCTTATCACCATGGAGGCGAATATCCCATGATCCTGTGCAAATTAGAGAGGATTTTTCCGCCTGGGTTTTAACTCGATGGAACATCTTCCAATTCACTTGGCATATGAAGCGAGGTTTGTGGGCCGGTGCAATATAGGTGGATGTACCCATTTGAAAGAGAAATGGGAGTCTATAAGCGGACTGTCAAGAACAGAGCTCAGGTGGAGGGTTCAATTTGTCAGGCATACTTGGCAAAAGAGACATCAAATTTCTGCTCATATTACTTCCAGGATAATGTCCAGTCTCGCAGAACAAGGGTTCCCCGCAACGATGACGGAGGAGAGAGTGTAATGTACCCACCTCTGTCAGTATTCAATCAACCAGGCCGAGCAACTGGTCAATCTGTGGATCGATGGTTGACGGTTGAGGAGTGGACTTCTGCACACCTCCACGTGTTGCTAAATTGTGACGCGGTCACACCGTATCGAAGGTAAAAATATCAATCTTTACAACCTAATTCTAAAACAATGTAAATAAAAGTTCATCTAATCTAGTGTTATTAATAAATGACAGGTACTATGAACAAATTCATGGGAGGATTCTCTTCAACAATTTCCGGCATGGTTCAAGGGCTATGTAGTTACCGTAATAAAACATTTAATTGGTATTGAAATTTTTTCATCACCTTGTGTAACAAATCATTTGTTTTTGTGAACAATACACGTAGGTACAAGATCCCTCACATAGGGTAACTGACCAATTTTTGCAAGATATAGCTTGGGGACCAAAAAATAAAGTGCACAGTTGGTCAATATACTATGTGAATGGATTCAAATTCCACACTGTAGATTGGGGAAGGGAGAGGAACTCATATAATTGTGGGGTTTGTGTCAAAGGAGATGCTGGAGAAGGGGAACGAGATTGGTATGGTACAATTAAAGAGATCTTAGAGTTTGAATATGTGGGTTACCAATTAAAAGAATTATGTTATTCTATTGTGATTGGTATGACCCACAACGCCCAACTGGAACTCGATCTCACACTCAGTACAAAATAACTGAGATTAATAGTACACGACGAGAGCAGCGATTTGATCCATTTATCATTGCTCAAAATGCTCGTCAAGTGTATATTACTTATCTTACCCTGGAAAGTGTAAGTCGAAATGGAGGGTCGTAAGAAGGACAAAACCAAGAGGGCGAGTTGAATATGATAACGAAACCGTTCTCGACGACCAAGCTTATCAAGTGGATGACCAGTTCCCACAAAGGTTGATTACTGACACTACCATGCCTCCCAACCTTTTATCCGATACAGGTGAAGTTGATATTGTTGAGAGTCCATCACATACAGTACGAAGCGAACCCCATAATAGTGAGAGTGAGGATGAAAGTGAAGAAACGGAAGGATCCGAGGATGAAGATGAAAGTGAAGAAGATAACGACCGATGAAGTCTTCAAGTATATATATATATTTAATCATATACTAATTGTTTAGGAGAAAACAAGAAATGTTTACAATTAACAAGTTTACAAAATATTTTTTTACAGATACATATGGCACCACGTGGACGAGGTCGTTCCAAGAAGGACGACCCGCCGAGGATTCGAGGTTCCACGTCCTCAGACGCAGCACAGACTACTCCCACCGATCCTCCAGAGACTGCCGTCACCCCACCCGCGTCAGTACCTGGCCCACAGTCAGGGGCTATTGAGGTGCTCCAGAGCCCCATGTAGTCACTACTGATAGAGCCACCCCGTTACTGGGGATGAGAGTCAGCCCACGGATACATCTGATCGGTACCCCGTGGGACATGAGCCCACTCGGATNGTTTAGGCATTATCTTAGGCATGGATTGGTTGTCCGCCAATCGAGTCTTGCTTGACTGCCATGCTAAGTCTATTATTTTTCCTTCCATTCCTTCTGCATGTGTCACCCCTGTAGACTTATATGTTAGTGCCATTAAGTTAAACTGTTGTGGGGTTATGAGCAATGCCTACGTGTTTCTCGCCGCAAGTGAAATCGAAAAGGTCAGGTGTTGAGTGAGCTAGCCATAGTGAGAGATTACCCGGAGGTTTTCCCTGAGGATATACCTGAGTTTCCCCCAGCTAGAGAGGTTGAGTTTGCCATAGATCTAATGCCCGGACTGGACCCATATCCATAGCACCCTATAGGATGTCACCCGGAGAGTTAGCGGAGTTAAAGACGCAGTTGGAGGAGCTCTTGGAGAAGAAGTTCGTGAGGCCTAGCGTTTCACCTTGGGGAGCGCCGGTGTTGTTCGTAAAGAAGAAGGACGGAAGCATGCGTTTGTGCATTGATTATAGGCAGTTGAACAAAGTGACCGTGAAGAACAAGTACCCACTGCCTAGGATCGATGACTTGATGGACCAGCTAAGAGGCGCACAAGTTTTCAAAGATAGATCTGAGGTCTGGATACCATCAGATTCGGGTGAGGGATGAGGACATCCCGAAGACGGCTTTCAGGACTCGTTACGGTCACTACGAGTTCACCGTCATGTCCTTTGGACTGACGAATGCTCCTGCAGTGTTCATGGATTACATGAATAGAATCTTTAGACCCTTTTTGGATAGATTTGTTGTTGTCTTTATTGATGACATCCTGATCTATTCAAAGACACGAGAGGAGCATGAGAGCCACTTGAAGGTGGTGTTGGAAGTGCTGAAGGAGAAGAAGTTGTTCGCAAAGCTGTCGAAGTGCGAATTTTGGATGGAGGAGGTTAAGTTTTGGCATGGTGTCAAAAGGGGGCATAGCAGTAGATCCTAGTAAGATAGAGGCTGTGATGGGCTGGGAGAGACCTACTACTGTAACGAGATTCGAAGTTTTCTGGGATTAGCAGGCTATTACCGTAGGTTTATCTCAAACTTCTCCCAGATTGCATTACCCTTGACGAAGCTTACTAGGAAGAATGCTTCTTTTGTGTGGACAGAGGAGTGTAAAGAGAGTTTTCTGGAACTGAAGAGTCGCTTAACCTCGACTCCAATGCTTACACTACCAGACCCCAGTGAGCCCTTCGAGGTTTACTGTGATGCTTCAGGGAAGGGGTTGGGTTGCGTGCTAATGCAGCGTCGCAAGGTTGTGGCATCTGCTTCACGGCAGTTGAAGCCACACGAGCTTAATTACCCGACTCATGACTTGGAGCTGGCGGCAGTAGTGTTTGCCTTGAAAATGTGGAGACATCACCTCTATGGAGTAAGGTTTGAGGTGTTCTCTGATCACAAGAGCCTAAGGTACTTGTTCGATCAGAAGGAGTTGAACATGAGGCAAAGGAGGTGGATGGAGTTCCTGAAGGACTATGACTTTCAGTTGAACTATCATCCAGGAAAGGCGAACGTGGTGGCAGATGCTTTGAGCCGTAAGACGGTGAGTGTAGCTCACATGATGGTTAGAGAAGCAAAGCTCATAGAGGAGTTTAGGAACCTTGACCTTGGAGTGACCTTTACCCCCACCAGCGTTAGAGTGATCCATCTTCAGGTATCTAGTGATTTCTTGAGGGAGATAGCTAGAGCCCAACAGGACGATGAGGAGTTTGGAAAGGTGTTAAAGGCAGTCAGTGAGGGCAGATTGTAGGGCTTCCGGAAAGATGGAGATGGGCTATGGAGATTCGAGGGGCGTGTATGTGTACCTGCGAGTGGTCACCTTCGGAGAGCAATCTTGGAGGAGGCTCATAAGAGCCATTTCACCATTCACCCTGGAACGGATAAGATGTATCAGGACCTGCGGAAGATGTTCTGGTGGCAGGGACTGAAGAGGGACGTTGTAGAATGGGTTAGCAGGTGTCTGGTTTGTCAGAAGGTGAAGGCGGAACATAGGAGGATGCCAGGATTGCTGCAACCGCTTAGTGTGCCCGAGTGGAAGTGGAGAGCATATCCATGGACTTCGTGTCTGGATTGCCAGAACGCAGGCGGGCCACGATGCTTGTGTGGTCATGTTGATCGACTGACCAAGTCGGTTCATTTTCAGGCGATCAGGATGACTTACCCTTTGGAGAAGCTGGCAGATATCTATGTCAGGGAAGTGGTGAGGTTGCATGGTGTGCCAAAGACGATAGTCTCGGATCGTGATCCGAGATTCGCGTCTCGCTTCTGGGGAGCTTTCCAGAAGGCTTTAGGCTCGGAGTTGAGTATGAGCACGGCATACCATCCTCAGACGGATGGACAGTCGGAGAGAACCATCCAGACGTTGGAGGACATGTTGAGGGCATGTGTTTTGATGGAAAAGGAAGTTGGGATAGTTACTGCCCTTGATAGAGTTCTCCTACAATAACAGCTACCAAGCAAGCATAGGGATGGCGCCTTTTGAGGCTTTATATGGAGAAAGTGTAGATCACCCCTATGTTGGTATGATCCCGGTGAGGCAAGTGTGTTAGGACCGACCTTGTGAGGAGACATCGGAGCAAGTGGGAGGATTAGGGAGAGGATGCTTGCGGCCCAAAGCCGCCAAAAGAGCTATGCAGACCGAAGGAGGAGACCCTTAGAGTTTTCTGTAGGCGAGCATGTCTTTTTGCGGGTTACCCCCACGACAGTATAGGGAGAGCCATGAAGGTTAGAAAGCTAAGCCCTAGATACCTTGGTCCTTTCGAAATTCTGAGTCGTGTCGGGCCAATCGCTTACCGAGTGGCCTTACCTCCCAATCTTTCAAACTTGCATAATGTCTTTCACGTCTCTCAATTGAGAAAGTATTATTCCGATCCTAGCCATGTCTTAGAGCCGGAAGAGGTACAACTAAGGGATGATTTGACGTTTGGATTGCCCCTATGAGAATCATTGACCGCGGCGTCAGGAGATTAAGAAGTAAGGAAGTGCCTTTGGTCAAAGTGGCTTGGGCGGAGGTCGGTTGGAAGACTTCACCTGGGAATTGGAGGACGAGATGCGTCGCCAATTCCACATATGTTCACAGGTACGAATTTCGGGACGAAATTCTTTTTAGGGGGAGAGAAATGTAACACCCCGACTTTTATTAAGTTCTAATTAAGGGAAAATTGAGAGTAATTGACCTTAGTTAGAAATTTAATTAAGTTGGAGTGGATAAGTTTATCCTTAATAAACCTTTATGTGTGGTATGTGTTTGAATTGTACGTATTTATATGTTATATTTATTTATTTTATTTTCTTTATATGTCTATATGTGTATTTTTAATTTATGTTTAAAGATTTGAGAGTTAGTTGAGCATTGTAGTGTTATTTGGGATGTTTTAGAATATTTAGTATTTTTTAAGTAATGGGTGGGCCCACAACACCTCTATATAATACCTACCCTAGCCTCCACTTAGAAAACCTAATTTCAAACACTCTGGTAGCCTCCATCAAATCCTTGTTCCCCCATTCAACTCTCTCTCTCTCAAAAACCAAAAACCATAACCATTCCACAACCCAAAATCCATACCAATTCTCACCCAATCACAAAACAAATCACATATTCTTGATCCTCTCACCAGATAGAACACTTCTACCTTTTCCATTTTTGAAAGAGCCATCTTCGTACCGTTCGTGGGGCTAGAGAGAAAGTGAGAAGGAAAGGGGTGTCTCTACGCATAGCATAGGAGGTCTACGAGAGGTAGGGGTTTAGGCATTCTATTTTCATGTATATTGATGATGATTTTATGAGATTAATGTGATGGTTGTTTTTCCCATTAGAAATTTTTGTGTCTTATTATTATTATTATGATACACATGATATATATATATATATATATATATATATATATATATATATGTACGTGACCGTGAGCGAGAATTCCTGGCCGCGTGAGCATGATGAGCGAGGTTTCTATATATATATATATATATATAGAAATAAAAAAATAAATAAATAAATAAAATAAAATAAAAAGAAAAATAAAAACAGGTTACTAGTATATGTATATTACTATTACACATTATTATTACATAAATTTACACCTATTAACATGTATATTAGTTAATAATAGGTAGGTAACATGTAGAAATAATAATGATAATAATAATATAAAAGAATAATACAGTAAGAACAACAACATGTATAATATATGATATGTAATGATAATAGTAATAGTAACATAATAGTATAGAAGACAACATTGGTGATATTTGTTTACATGTTGTTATGTGATGTAATTGATGCTACATATGTATATATATCCTGTAAGACATTAATAACGGCAAAGTCGTCAAAAGGGACGCAAAGACAAGTTACAGTTATAATAAAACACTCCCGTCTTTGGATACTGATGGGGTTGTAAATCAAGGGATGGCAACTTTGGTGAATAGCCTCATTGGTAAAAGAGACGGTACCCCCTCTCCCCATAGTATAGGATGAGCTCATGCCTATGGCCGGTGATGTGGAGGAATACAGGAGGGCGGGCAGTGCCAAAGATTGATTAATGCAAGATAAAGTTGTTTGGCTAAATGTATTATGTTATCTTATGAGTTATCAATTTTATATGTGTAAGGGCACCACTACACTACACCAAGACTTTATTTATTTATGCCATATTAACTGTCTAATTAAAATGGATAAGACGCACTTAGGTAAGACGTTCCGGGACAAGATTATTTTAAACTTATATCTGAAATGAACTCATTCATGCTTCACTTATTTTATAATTAAACCCGGGGCGGCTTCCTCTACTGAGTCACTTCCCAGTGCTCACCCTATGTTTTTCCCCCATATTATAGAGGAGCAGACAGAGCAGGACCATGGAGCTAGCGAGGAGCAGGCCCAACCTTAGTTTATTTTACAGTCCTCCGCTTTATAAACCTATATACATTGATTTGCATTTCGGTTATGGATTCATTTCAGTTGTTTGAGTTATTTATTTCACGTCCGGACCTATGTTAGCCGGCAGCTATTTATTTGACATGTATTTATGGTGGAGTCTCATAAGTCATTGCCTTTGGCTTATGGGGTAAAGCCTAATATTTATTCCTTGTGTGTTCATTGATTGTTGGGAGTTATTTATTTGATAGACTATTCAGTTTATATCTTGGCATGACTTATTATTTATCGATTATGTATTTCGCAAAGCCCTTATTTTTATACCGTAAACAAATTGCGAAAATTTTACTCCCGCCTATTTTCCGCGTATATATTTTAAAGTAAAGGATAGAACATGATAACAGAGAGTGACCCTTATGAAATAGCCTAAAATGACTTAAGCATTAAGGGCTATCTAGTAGGGGGTTACAGATTAGGTGTTATTGCTGGTGGTGGTGGTGGTGGTGGTGGTGGTGCCGGACCAGGTTCTCCAGTTTCATCAACCTGCATCAACCGTAAAGGAACAAAGTGGATTGTCTATACCAATCCATATATTCAACTGAGAGAGTATAATCAATTGGGTTGCTGAGAAGCGGTTGACCAACGAATAAATATGGCCCTCGACTATTCCACATCCCTATCCAGTCGCTCAGACTCAAAGACCAATCTTTATATTCTTCTTTCATTCTCAAATTTAAATTATGATCTAAGCCGAGAGGAATACTTTCCTCGGGGATGTATTGGTGGAACCCAAATTGTCGCATGACACGATCCGATGTCTGCCACTCTAAAATTTCAAAGCATATCAATGGTATTCTCCACGTCCACTGCATCTTCATGTGCCTTAAAAATTCTAGGATCAACCCTTCAATGACATCATTTCTGTATGGCTGCCACTGAAACTGCACAAACAATAGATATATTACCAAAATATATATTTCAATAAATCAACCACTAATCACTAACAATTGTTTAATAATTATTTGTATACATGATCCGGTGTCATCTTATCTAATCTACCTCTCAACACAAGATGATTATTAATCCCTCCTTGATTCGCATTGCTTGGATGTCTCCATCTGTAAACAGACAAATAATAATCACCAAATTTAAATTCAATAAGAAATGATAATAAACATTGTATAATATTTACATTTTTGCACCAACAAGGATTGGCACAAGTGGTAAGCGGCTTGTTGTCCCTCAAGCAAGGTCTCGTGTTCGTGCCTTGTGGATGGAAAAAATTCTTGCTGGGAGCCTCACCTGCCATTCCCAGGTACGCGACCCCGGGCGACGGATTAGTCGGGACGAAGCTTCGGACACCGTGGGCAACCAAAAAAATATTTACATTTTTGCCAATCGGAAGCTATCTTCACTAATGGCAGTTGGTATAGGAGCTAGAAAAGGAAGTCTTCTCCACGCCCATGCTTGCAACAACATGAGAGGTCCACCGATCTGTGCTGTCTTTCTCCTACTAGCTCTATCTAGGTTGCGATACAATACTGCAAGACACGCAGAACCCCAAGTTAAACATGAAAATTTTTCTAAATCGCCGAGAAGTTGGATGTACTTTCCATGTACATGTCGTGTACTCTTATAAGGAACGACAATCGTACCTAGAAGACACAATAAATATGCTCGTGCACGAATTACTATATTGTCCTGCGTCAATCTGATGCTGTAGGCATAATTTTGCAACCAACTTAAATTAATTGTATGATGGTCTATTTGTTGTGGTTGTGGTGCACCACCAAAAAGTTCAAAACATTGTTTGCAGAGTTGGTCTATATTGCTACATGTGATTCCAGTAACAACTTGTCTGTGCACCTGAAGACCGAAAAGAATAGAGACATCCTCTAGTGTCACAGTGGTTTCGCCACACTAAAAATGAAAGGTGTGTGGGTTTCAGGACGCCACCTCTCCACTAGTGCATTAGTTAAAGATTTGTTCAAGTCCATCCTACCAATTTGAGATACATCCCAAAATCTTGTGTATTGTAGGATTTCTTTAATTGACTCGTGAGGTGGAGACAACAGATTTATATGACGTGGATCCAATAATCTATCTCTCTGTTTCAAATAAAAAACAATAATATAAATAAATAATTTACACATAAATACAAAATAATTATTTCCGCAATAAATAAATATGAAATTAAATTAAAAGACATGATTGGTATACTGTAACTAATAGTTAGTAATTAAAATTAAAATTATTTACTAATTGAACTACTCTAATTAAAAATTAAACTAAACTACTCTTATTAAAAATTAAACTAAACTAATCTAACTAAAAACCAAACTATGTTAATAATTAAACTACTGCAATTAAAAATTAAACAAAACTAAACTAATATAGTATATTGTAACTAATAATTAATAATTGAACTACTCTAATTAAAAATTAAACTAAACTACTCTTATTAAAAATTAAACTAAAATAATCTAACTAAAAACCAAACTAAATTAATAATTAAACTACTGCAATTAAAAATTAAACAAAACTAAACTTATATAGTATACTGTAACTAAAAATTAGTAATTAAAATTAATTAATAATTGAACTACTCTAATTAAAAATTAAACTAAACTACTCTTATTAAAAATTAAACTAAAATAATCTAACTAAAAACCAAACTAAATTAATAATTACACTACTGCAATTAAAAATTAAACAAAACTAAACTTATATAGTATACTGTAACTAATAATTAGTAATTAAAATTAATAATAATTGAACTACTCTAATTAAAAATTAAACTAAGCTACTCTTATTAAAAATTAAAGTAAACTACTATTATTAAAAATTAAACTAAACTACTCTAACTAAAAATTAAAGCTAAACTAAATTAATAAATTAAATATCTATCTCTCTGTTTCTCTTAAAATCTACAATGCCATAAATAATTAAATATAATAATACATATAAAATAAATAAATACGAAAAAATCATAAAATTTAAAAATAATTAAACTAAACTTAACTAATTTAAATTTGTCTACTATAATTAATAATTATTAATTAACAAACTAAATAAATACATGCACCATCAGAAAATTAGAAATTAAACATGTATCTAAAATTATCAATGTTAAACCACTTAAAAATTAGTCTACGGTTATTAATTACTATTAAATTAATTAATTTTAAAAAAAATATAACACTACATTACTTCAACTAACGTAAGTTAAGTTACTACTACAATAAATTTAAAATACTATCGTTAGGTGCTTTTAACACAATTAGTTTAAAATACTACAATAAATTAAACTAAACTACCATTAATTAAAACAAATCATACTACTTTGATCAAATTACAGTAATCACAAAACATAAAATACTTACTCCATTTAAAATATTCACCGCAATATGCTCATCTCTGTTCATAGTAACATCACGTTTGACTCTAGGCATTTTCTCTACTAATATGATGTATTATTACTAAAACTCATAAAACCACAAATTCCACTTTTCACTCTCAAACTCTCTCAATTAAAGTTGTTGAACATCACTCAGCCCGCCCCGCTTTTCTGGCGGTCCTAAAAATGGAGCCCGCCCCGCTTTTAGGCGGGCTGGCCCGCTTGTTTCTCTTTTTTTTTTGTTAACCTATTTTTTAAATTAAAAATAAAAATATTTACTTTTTAAATAAAAAATCCATCAATTTCAATTAAAACCAACCTTAGAAACTCAGAACAAAAGCATAATAGAACAAATAAATGCAGAAACAAAAAAAGTAATTTAAAGAACAAAAACAAAAGCAGAACAGAAATGCAGAAACTCATGGAAAAGAAGAGAAACGGGCCAGAAAACTATCATTAGAGACGCCAGCCGCCGGAGCACGACGAAGTTGAACCAGAAGAAGTAGCGGCCGATCGGAGACGGAGGCGGAGCGGTGCGAAAGAGCGGAGACGAAGGCGCTGCGTGCGTGAGAAGCTTGTTGCCTGCGTGCGTGAGGCGCTGTCGCGCCGAGGAGGAGTGAGCCGTGATGAGGGGCTGACTGCTGAAGGCCGAGAGAGAGAGAGAAGGGAAGCCGCGATGAGGCGCCGACTAGGGGGGATGGCGGCTGACTGGGGATGAGGGGCTGAGGGCCGAGGGGAAGGGTAAGGGGATTTCTGGATTTGATTTTGAAATTGAAAAATTAGGATTTTGAAAATTAAATTGGTGATTGGAACTAGGTTGGTTAAGGTTAGGGGAGTTTGGATTTGCCGGTTTGGGCTTTGGACAATTGGAATTTGGACTAGGCTTGGCCGTTTGAAGTTTGGACTTTGGACTTTGGGCATTTGGGCTCAAGTATGTCAACTGAATTAAAATTTATGTATTTAAAAAAAATAATAGGCGGGCTAAGCGGACTTTTAGAGAATGGCGGTCCTAAAAACTCAGCCCAGCCCGCCAAGTTAGTCGGGCTAAGCGGGCTGGCCCGGCAGGCCAAACCCGTTTTGACATCCCTACCCATACATCAATTCTGGACCCACCTAAAATACTTAAAGATTTATATTTAAGGAAACTATTACTACTATCTAAGTTTAAATTCTAAACATTGTATACAATAAACTACGATATATAAACTTTGTGTAACATCCCAATTTATTAACTATGCCATGAACATAACTAACAAATTGACATGTTACAACCACCCAAAAACCCCATTTTTTTTTAATAGCATAAACCCTTATCACGAATAAACAACATTGTCGATACTCGAGAGCCATGACCTTTGGAATCATGCACGAATGGATATCCTGGATAATCGTCTAAAAGTATGTGAAGAATAACATAAGTAATAGAGGCCCATACATCAATGACCATAATATTAAATACATAATATATGCGTAGGAGTGCAATATAAAAATACTTAAGTATATTAAAGGTTATGTTTAATACATGCCATATAATATGAAAAAGAGCTGCTACAACAAAAAATGGACAGTGTGAAGTCCTGGTCCGGATGTACAAAGTGGACTCAGGTGGAGTGCAAAGCTGCCCAACAAATATATACAAGCCAAAAGAGAGTTTTTCTCCCTCGCAGGGGTACAAAAGCTCCAGAACAAAAGATACAACCCACAAGATATAACTAGAATTAAATGGGGGCGGCTACAAAGCCGATCTTTCAATCGTGGCTCCGGTGTCTTCCGTTCGATGTTAACTGTCACTTTCCTCGCTCAGTCCTGGTCCTCCAGCTAAGGACAACACCTCCGGCTCATCCTCCATCTGCTTGTCCTCGTCGGTGGGCGGGGCTGCCTCATCACTCTCGTACCCCTCCTCCTCGGGGTCTGACTCATCCGACTACAGAGCGGGTACGGGAACTGGGGGCGGTGGTGGATGAACGGGCGCGGGGAGAAGCGCGGGTGCAGGATCGGGAACAGGAGCGGGGTATCTCGCCATGAGCTCCGGTATGAAGAAACGATATACCCTGGATACGGTGGAGCCCATGGTCACGGCGCCGGTCGACGACATGTAGCTCGCTACCGCGAAGTCATATGTCAGTCGACGCGGCAGGGGCGGCGGCAGTGGCTCCTCCATACGTATCTAGAATCGAAGCATCAAGGGAGAAAAGAGTAAGACGAGGTCGTCTTAGTGAGTTACACAGAGCACACGGATCTACGTGAAAGTGTATGTGTGCACGAGAAGGGGGGGTTGAATCGTGCAAGTTTTAAAAATTGCTTGTTAAAACTTTTACTTAGAAAGCTGTTTTTACTCAGAAGGTATGATTAAGAGTTTGCAGCGGAAAATGCTTTCTGAGAAGATTAAGTTTCTGAGAACTTATTCTTTCTGAGAAAGTTCCTTTCTGAGAGATTTTAAGAAAAAGACTTAAGGTTTGAGTTTCTTAAAAGCTTTCTGATTTTGATCAATAAGGTTTTCACGATACCTCTCAATTAGAATCGTGATAGAGTTTTTCTCAAAATTTATGCAAGTAAAAAGCAAGGGAGAAAAGCTTAACACAAAGAATTTTATACTGGTTCGGTTATAACCAACCTACTCCAGTCCTCAACCTTCAGTTGAGAGTTCTTAGATATTCTTCTTAATGTGCCTTCTCAGACAACTATGCCTTTACCAAGTAAAGGACTTCCACCACTTCACAACCCGAAGTGGATTTCCTTGCCTCACACTAGAGGACTTCCTTGCCTTAAACACTTAAGGACTTTCTTGCCTCACAACAGAGGACTTCCTTGCCTTAAACACTTAAGGACTTCCTTGCCTCACAACAGAGGACTTCCTTGCCTTAAACACTTAAGGACTTCGAACTTTGCCTCAAACACCAGAGGACTTAAACTTGCCTTCACACAAAGAAGGACTTAGCGTTTTTCGAAGGTTTGATTTGATCGAAAATAACTACCAAGACTAAGTTACAAACCTAGTTTTACACTTAGTAGACTTCTAGAATTAACTTACAAATGTAAGAATTTACACCAATTCAGAACTAGAAGATTTTGCAAAGTTAGAGAAACAATTTCGTAAAAATTGTCTTTCTGAGAAAGTTCTAAGTTTTCGCAAAATGATTTTCAATTCAACAGAGTTTTGGCACGTTTAATCAAGATTTTTAGCGCAAGAGTTTCGTCACGTTGCTCTGGAATTGAACTCATATATATAGACATCAAAGAGCCGCGAAATTAGAAGCTTTCACTTTGCTTATGTGGCTGTGTCCTTTTCAGAACGGCTCCCTGCTACAGTCAGCGCGAAATGAGGAACTTTTCAGAACTGCACAGTGCGCGTGTTCCCACTTCCTTGGCTAGTTGTAGCGAGCTTTCTGAGACTTTTTGTGCTTCCTTGAGTTCAGACACTTGGTTGCTTCTGAGTCCAACCTTCTAAGAGTTGTACGGACTTCTGAGGCAAACCTTCTGAGGGAAGACCCTTCTGAGAACTACTGGTCGCAAGGTCTTCTGAGACCTTTCTGAGGCGACAATGTTCTTTCCTCAGAAACATGTTTTCACCTTCAGCGCTTCTGAGACATCCTTTCTGATATTTTTGGCGCTATGATTTTATCAATTGATTTCAAGGCTACTTGATGTTTTGTCTTGGTCTTTGCTCATGGCATTGCAATAATTTATAGCTTTCTGAGACACTTAGCGCACATATTAGCAAAACCTTAAGTAAAATTTTATACTTATGGCTTACCTTGTTATCATTAAAACTTTCATAACTCTAAGAGAATTATGCTTAATTCTCTCAGAAGGGTTCTGGAGCTTACAATCTCCCCCTTTTTGATGATAACAACTTAAGTCTTAAGATAATAATTTTGCTTAAGTTCAGAAGGGTTTATGAGTAAGTTCATAACTTATTCAGAATTCACTTTTGCTTTCTTAGAAACTAACTTAGCTTTCTGAGAGAAGGCTTCGTTATTTTCTTAGAAGGCTGAGATAATCAACAGTTCAAGTATGCAATGTATGATTACTGTTTGAGATTATCAATTACATAGCATGTATTTCATGATAAATGTATGTATGAGATTCAGAAATACCAAGCTAAGTAAATCAAGAGATGCCAAAAAAATAAATAATAAAAGATAAGCATAAAATAGGTAATACATGAGATGCCAACATAATGATTTTTCATTTATGGTTTTGTAAAGATACAAAATATTTGGCTCCCCCTAAGTTGTTGCTCCCCCTAAGTTCTAGCCTAGTGTTTACGATAGCCAATGTACAAAAAATTTTATCATTTCATATCTACTCCCCCTTTGTTACATCAAAAAGGGTGGCTAAGACATAAACGCCATCATTGACTTAGAACTACTGCTTTCTGGCAATGTAGCGTAGCAGCTGGCATATCTCCATGAGAATCTCGCTCTGAGTCGCATTCTGAGCGCATTCTGGAGGGAGTTCAGAGGCAGTGGAAGGCTGTTGAGAAGATGAGGGTTGAGATGAAGGAGGACGAGAGACTTCAGCCTCAAGTACTTCATCGATTATATCCCTTGTTTGATATTCAGGAGGTTCTTCTTCTTGGACAGCGTTACCTTCAATAGCAGCAAGTTCAATGGAAGGCTGCCTTTGAGTGTCCTCAGAAACTAGAGTAAGATCTAGATCAGAGGGTTGCCTAGCTGATGGTTGCTCCATAGCACCAGAAGTCTGAGCATCGTCGGAGAGGTTGAAGGTTGATATCTGGCTATGCATGGCTTCAATGCACTTCAACTTCTCAGTTCGACCAAAGAAAGGCCGAAATTGCACAGAGGGTGGGGTGACTACCATCCTTCCCAGCTGAAAGCCGGAACCAATCATTGAGTCCGTAATGGAGAAAGTGGGACCTTGTTGATCAAAGGATGTAGGAGGAACCTCTGTTATATCTTGAGGAGGAACCTCTAGTTCCTTCTGAGGGTCCTTCTCAGATTGAGTTCCTTATAGGGAACTGTGGACAACAAATGCCTCAACTGCTGCAACTCCAGCAGCCATGGCAGCGTCAGCGCCCACCTCTGAGCTGAGCCCAGTGCTGGTGGTCCCTGGCACTACGGCATGTGTTGAGACATGAGTTTCCTCATGTTCCAAAGGGATCTCAGTAGAGAGGAGACCAACCTCAGAAGTTGGTTCAATTAAGGCTTCCTCATGCTGTAGTTGTTGTTGTGGTTGCATCGGAGCGGCTTCTGGAGTCTCAGAAGGTTGATCCAGTGCCTTCTGGACGTCAAACATCGTCTGAGCCAATGACTCAGCATTCACAGTGGCAACTTCAGTTGTGGTTGCCTCAGAAAGTTCCACCATAGAAACCTCAGATGGCTTCTTCTGGGGCTCTTTCTTGGAGCTTCCAGCATCTGGAGTGCGATGCTCAATGCGAAAACTTGCCGCATCTTCTTCCTCGGAAGAGGAATCAGCAACATTTCCTCCATGCCCCTGAATGTCTTCTCTGGTGGGGGAGACATTCCCAGATGGGGAGGAGTGATGAGAAGCTTCTGCTTCTTCTTCAACAGCAGCAGCAGTAGCAGCAGCGGTGGTGGCAGCAGTAGCAGTAACTGCTACAATTTCTTTACCCGTCAGCTTCGGCGGGCTCTGTTTCTTAGTGGTTTTTATCCCCACTCCTTTGTGAGACTTTCCCTGATAATTCAAGGAATGCAGGAGTTTAATTTTAAATTTGGTGGGTTTAAAACCAGCAATAGAATCAGAAATAGGAATTGAAGTAGAAGAAGATTTAAGAAAGGAAGGTGGAGTTTTAGAGTAAGCTTTTACCAAACGACCACGTTTCCTTTTCCCTTCGGGTGGCACGTCTGGGACTTGGAGAGTTGGAGGTGCTTTCCTTTTTCTGGTCATGGGTTGCTCAGATGTCGTTTCTTCTGAGTCTTCAGCAGCCTCAACAACCTCAGGTTCCTTCTGAGGAGTCTTCTGAGCTTCCTCAGAAGCCATACTCCTTGTCACCCTTGTTGGAGAGGGATGAGTCACCTTTTGCTTCTTCTTCTTCTTTTCTGAAGGATCGGAAACCTTTTCCTTTCCTTTCTCAGCCTTAGAGGGCTGGTTGGGACCAGCAGCTCCCTTAGAAGGCCTTGTTTCCTCCTTCTTCTTAGGTGCCCCCGTCTCTGGTACCTTCTTCTTCTTGATGTTGTTGAAGGTGACCATGGTGAATTTGCTGTGGTTGAAGACGTATTCATAGTCTTCAAGGGGGAAGGAGAGATGGTCAAGGATTCTGGTCAGAAGGCTTTCGTAAGGTAAACTTGTGAGAGCCCTCTTAGGATGAGCTTGATGCATCATGTAGTTGAGCACCATCCTCCCAAAATCTACTCTTTCCTTCTTCAGCAGGTGGTATAGCAGGCAGGCATCCATGGTGGTAACGTTCCCCATGTCTCCAATCCGAGGGAGAAGGGTGTGTTGTACAACGGAGAAGATGATTCTAGCCTCTTGCGTGAGATGAGGCACCTTTACCCCCTTGAGTGGTAGGCTGTTGCTACCAGTCAGAAGTGTCACGACTTCTTCTTCTGAGTCATCTACCTCCTTGACCCATTCTGGGTCGTCGGCGATGACAGCACCACCATTCAGGGTCTTGAAGACTTTGTTGATGTCAGAGGAGGAGAAGCGGATCTGTTGGTCACCAATCTTGCTCTTGACCCCTTTGTTGGTGAACCTTTCTATTTGCGAATAGAAAGCTCTCACCACATTTGGGTAGCACACGTCCTCGGAACTCATCATGGCTGGCCATCCAGGTTGCTTGAGGAAGGTGAATTGAATTTCGTCCACCTGATTGTAGACATTGAGAGGCAATACCCTTCCCATGGCTAGATTTCGTGGGAGATAAGTCTTGTGGAATAGGGACTGCATTTCCTCATTGTCATAGAGAATATCTTCGGATATCTCATTGAGATGTTTCTCATTAAGCCTTGATTTCTCCAGAGATGGCCATTTTGGAAGAAGGATTTGAGTTTTGAGAAGAGATAGAGAGAACAAGAGAGAGAGAGAGAGAGAGCAGATGAAGATTAGAAAGCGAGGAGAGGTTTTGCAGAGTTTTGGTAAGTTTTGAGCGTAAAGTGCTCAAATGAAACAATGCTATGAGTATTTATAGATATGCTTGTAACTAGTCGTTTCCTGCCACTTATCCAAAGTTACCGTTGGTAACTTGTTTCTCGGAAGTACCTTTCTGAGAGAGGTGGTCCTTCTGAGAAACCCTCCTTCTGAGAGATGTTTCAGAAGATCTCCTTTCTGAGAGATGAGTCTTCTGAGAACAAATTTCTCAGATAGAGTTTTCTGTGTTTCCTACTTCAAGCTCAGAAGCTTAGTTCTATTGTTCGTCTCAGAGTCTGAACTAGGCCTAAAGGGGGTTTCTAAGAGAGAGTTTTTAAATTTCAAAGCACTTAGAAACGTCTTAGATTGAGAAATCCTTTCAGAACATTGAAAACGATCCTCGGGTAAAGGCTTTGTAAATATATCTGAGATTTGATCCTCAGTATTTACAAATTTGAGTTCAATGTCGCCTTTTTGCACATGATCCCGAATAAAATGAT